>JAMJFZ010001039.1:667500-947500 GCA_026225945.1 Cricetomys ansorgei
AAAGATAGAAATCTGCATTTCCCTGGGGGTCTCAAAGGAGTGATTCAGCTTTTTAAATAAGTGGGTCAGGAAACTGCTAATCTTGTAATGGTTTTATTCAACCACACTCAGCTAGTAGATTTATTTCTCGCGGATCTAAAATTACAAGGATGTTAAAACTGTCAAAGCTGGTGTTGTTCCAGCATCACAGCGCTCGGTTTATCAGCCATGCACATAATATCTCTTCTCTCGGTGGTCCTCGCACGGCTGACTAATTTAACTTGGTGTAATATCCTCACGGCCTTCCTTTTAAATAGCAAAACGTGACAATATTGTTGGTGGCTTCATTTTGAAATTCTGTGCTCTGTTCTGCACAACCCCTGCCCCACACCCATGTGTGGTCACCGCGTCGGGGAATCTCACCCAGAATGAAATCCGATAGGACTAACCAGCCGTGCCGCAATGTGACGACGGACTTAGCACGGAGAGGTTGAATTTGTGGGAACAGCTCAAGCTTAAAAACAGAAGCCATGAGTTAGCTCTGGAAAAGCACTGTATTTTCCAGTTGCGGAAAATGCACATAACATAAACTTACTGCCCTGGCCGTTGTGTGTGCAATTCAGTGGTATTTACTATAGTCATGCTGCCGTGTGACCGACCACCCACACCGCCACCATCCACCCACACCGCCACCATCCACCCACACCGCCACCATCCACCCACACAACTTGTCATCTCAGACACTGAACTCCATAACCATTAAACATCAACTCACCATTTTCTCCCTACACCAGACTTCTGGTGTGTGTGTCATGTGTGCTGTGTGTGTGTTGTTGGTATGATATTGTCAGAGGGCAACTTTTGGAAGTCAGTTCTCTCCTTCTACCGATGGGTCCCAGGGATTAAATTCAAGTCGGCAGGTAAAGATGTCTTTTTAAATTTATTTTTTTATTTTTAAAGCTTATTTTATTATTTTTGTGTGTATGCACGTTTATCCAGCAAGTATGTCTGTGTACACATGCGTGCTGTACCTGTGAAGATCAGAAGAGGGTTTGGATCCCCAGGGACTGGAGTTCCAGTTGTTCGTGAGCTGCTGTGTGGGTGCTGGGAATCGAAACTGGGTCCCCTGAAAGAGCAATACGAGCTCTTTCTTAGTTGCTGAGCCAACTCTCCAGTCCTATGGCTGAGCCATTTTGCCTGCCAGTATTTCTACTTTCTGCCCTAGGAATTGACTAGTCGTGTGCCCTCGTATAAATAGGATCACAAACCACACAATGTTTGTAACATTGTAACATTGTACAATTGTAACAGAGCAAGGGCTTCTCCATCTTGTCTCAGCTGAAACCATCTTTGGTTTCTACTCCCCTTGCCTGGAGAAGTCCCTTGGGAAAGCACCCAACCCTGTAATAGAAACTCAGGGTCGAAATATCCCAGCAAACGGCATGTTCTTGACCCTTGTTAAACTGCTTGCTTGCAACTGCCAACCAGGGTGTAGTTTTTCTGTGTTCTTTATGTTAAAAAAAAGAGTCTGTGTAATATGCCTTCAGGGCTGCTCTGTAAGAAGTGCGCCTCTCCAGCCGGCTTCATCAGGCTCTCAATTCGAACTTCAGTTGCGCTGAATGGTCTCTGGGTCTTTAGCCCATTGTGTCATGGCTGGCTAATTTAACTTGGCATAATATCTTGTACTTCATTCCATTCCTATTGCAGTGAGAATTTCATTTTCCTTATGGGTTTTTGTTTTCCTTTTATTATTGTTTTTAAATTATTTCTTTTTTGAGATTATAGTTACATCATTTCCTCCTCCACTTGCCCTCCTCTGAGCCCTCCCATAGACCCCTCCTTTCTCTGTTGCAAATCTATGACCTCTTTTTTCGTTAACTGTGTTACATTCATGTATGTGGATATACATACATATTTCTAAATATAAGTGCCTCAGTTTGGATAATGTTACTTGTACATATGTTCAGGGATCTCCATTGGTATTACTGTTTGTTTGCTGAGACTCATCCTTGGCTGGCCTGGAGCTCACAGAGATCCGGCTGCCTCTGCCTCTGCCTCTGCCTCTGCCTCTGCCTCTGCCTCTGAGTACTGGCATTAAAAGCAAGAGCCGCCTTGCCCTGCTCCGTTTTCTTCCTGTGGTCTTTGCACTTTTGTTTGAAGGTTGAATAATATTACATTGTATCTATATATCTTGCATTGTTTATCTTTCCATCTTTCCAACAACTGGATCGTTGGTGGTGGTGGTGGTGGTTTTTGTTTTTTGTTTGTTGGTTGGTTGGTTATTTCAGAGAGTATGGCTATGAACAGGGAGGTACAAATACCTATTCCAGTCCCTGCTTCCAGTTCCTTTGTGTATACGGCCAAAATGGCTGGATCACATGGTAATTCGTATTTTGAGAAAAATGGGGGGGGGGGTGAGGCACAAAGGCCAGAAGAGGACTCTTTGCTATCTTCCTCTATTAAGCTCCGCCTTTTCGCCTTGAGGCTGAGTCTCCCAGGGAACCAGAAGCTCACAGTTTTGCGTAGGCTGGCAGGCCAGCAAGCTCTGGGGAAATCTGCCCATCTTTACTCTCCAAGGCAGGCCTTTTGTGTAGATGCTGGGGATTCGAACTCAGGTCCACACTGCTTGCACAACAAGCACTATTACCCACCGAGCGATCTCCCCAGCCCTAGTTTTTTTTCATTCCAAAAAACTGTTTTCTTTAAAAGCTGCCACAGAACCTTCCACAGTGGCAGATCTATTTTTTTTAACGTTGATATTTTAAGTTAGCATACAAAGTAATGGGCTTAGAACCTTAAAAAATTTTGAAAACATTTTTAGAAACATTTATTTATTAATTTTTGCACAGGTGCACAGGTGCCGTGGCACACGAGTAGAGGTCAAAGGACAGCTTGCAAGAGCCAGTTCTCTCTTTCCATTGTGTGGGTTGCAGGAACAGAACTCGGGTCATCAGCCTTGGATGCTAGCGCCTTGAATCCTGAGCCAAGAAGAGCTATTTGCAAAGCACCTTGGGATATGTGACAGTTAATTTTGATTGTCGGCTTGATTGGAGGAAGCCTAGGCATAAGCAAAGCCCATTTCTGGGTGTGTTTGTCAGGGCATTTGTAAGATGATTGATGGGTGGGGAAAATGGGTAGGAGACCCTGAATACTGGTTGTACCATCTAATAGATGGGGACCCGGATGGAATGAGAGTGGGGAGGCGAAAGCCAGCCAGTAGATGGCAGCTCCACTGTTCCCGAGCTAGTGTGTCTATGAATGTCATCATCACCCACGGACATCAGGCTCCAGCCTCGTCAGCCTTTCAAATGTGGACAGCGACTTTATTCAGACGCTTCCAGATTCTTGGATGTAGTAGTAACTGGGTTCTCTTGCTCTTCAGGGTGCAGAAGGCCACTGGGGGGCTACCTAGTCTCTGACTGTGTAAGCCAACCCAACAAATACCCACTTTTTGTAATTCTCTACCTCCAGTTGGTTCAGTTCCTCTAGAGAACCCCAACGAGACACATGCATTTGTTCCTTCATTCCTATCCTTTCAACAGATTCTACTGGGGAATGAGGAGCGGCTTTAAGTAGTGAATATTCCCCCTCTCTCCTCCCCCTCCCCCTCTTTTTCCTTCTCCTGCTCCTCTTTTCTCCCTCTTTCTCCTATTGTCCTTCCTCTCTCTATTATCCAGGTCAGCCCTGAACTCCTTGACTCCAAAGACCCTCTAGCCTCAGTCCACCCAGTCCCCAGGACTACAGGTGCATGTCACCACACCCAGCCGAGCTTCTACTGTGATGTGACCCCAAGAGGTTTGATGTACTCTATGACGGTTTGGGTGCGACTAGGAAAATCTGGGGATAAGCTCGGGGTATGGATGTGGGCGAGTCCTTACTGAACAGTAGGGAGAAGTATTTGGGAGTACAGGGCGGTGACAGAAAACACGATCTGAGCAAAGGACAGAAAGCTGGCCTTTTTATGTTTCATTTTTTCCCTGCAAAACCAGGCTCGGGAGCTGAAGCAAGGTACTAGACTACGCACCTTCATGTTTGTAATTACATTCTGGGATGTGATGTCAAAACCAGCTGATGGTGGAGAACCCCTAACCGTAGGTAAGCAGTGGGTAAGCAGACCTCAGGAAGCAAATGTGAGTGATGGGCCATTTAACCTGGGAGGAGCAGAGCACACGGTGTTCTTCACGGAAGATGGTGACCAACCACTCTGCAGCTGCGCTGAAAGATCTCATTGCATGTAAAGAGCACTTTTTGAAAATGCTGGTTGTCTTTTATTGACTTAACTCAGTCTGGATTTGCTCTTAAGAGTCCATTCAGGGAGCGCCGGAGAGATAACTCACTTAAGAGCACTGGTTGCTTTTTCCAGAGGATCCAGGTTCGATTCCCAGCATCTACAGAGCAACTCAAGGTCATCTGTAACTCCAGTTCTAGGGAACTCAGCGCCTCATCAGGCCTCCACAGGCACCAGGCATGCATGCGGTTCACAGACACACATGATTAAAAAGAATTAGATTGGTAGGCTGGGGTATGGCTTAAATAGGTTTATTCAAACATAATTCTGGGGAACATCCGACCGTGAATGGATGATAGAAAAAAGGAATTTATCACTTACAATTAACCATAACAGCAACACTTAATCTCGGTGACCCCGATTTCACTTGCTGTATTGGTACCTATAGTCACAATACCCTCAGGATGATCTTGTGCTTAACACTCAGGTTGCTATGGTAACAGTGCTTCTTTGGAGTTTGTGAAACCAGGTCCAGATGGTTTGTTTTGACCGTGGGAAGTTTTGAAGGATACAGTTTGATACTGTAAACCGCTGCTGGCTGATGCGGGTGAGACCACTTGCTGCCTGATGACCTACGTGAAATCCCTGAAACTCGCGGAAAGGTGATGTCACAAAGTTAGCCCCGACCGCCACAGCGGTGTGTGCGTCCCTCCATCATCTGTGTACACACACAGTGATAAAATTAAAACGAAACAACAAGAGAAAACAGCTCTTAATGAGTACTTCCTGTTCTTTCAGAAGACCAGAGTTCGGTTCCCTGCACTGCCTGCGTGGCTCATAACCTCTTGTAAGTCTTTAGCGTCAGGGCATCTGTCGCCCTTTTCTGGCCTGTTTGGCCAACTGCATTCAGATGCACATTCGCCCCACCGCCCCATACACAGAAATAAATAATAGTGTGTGTATATTTAAAACCGCGGAAACAGTTTTTGCCTGTAAGAAACAAACCCGTGGGTATCTCTTAAATATGGAGAAGCTTTGCTACGTTGACACCACCTGGGAAAGAGTGAAGAACACTCTGTTCACAGGGGTCTAAGCTGTCAATCTAACATTCATTTCTCTCTTCATGTCCTGGGTAACCAGGACCCTGTTACAGGAAGCCGTAAATGTAAGAGGCAAAGACACAGGACTGGAAACCTGTGCTTTTCAACTTTCCTCCCTTTTCCTACTTTTGGTATTTGCTTTGTTTACCTGCGAATTTCCTTTTGAAGATTACAGATGATCTCATGTTTGCTAGAGGCAACAGGAGATTGAATTCCATGACTGTCTATAGCCTATAGGCGGTGTTTGCGTGGAGAGATGTTCCTAGGGAGAGTGAGAGCGTCTGGCTTTTGTTTGCTGGGTGTTTCGAAATGTCACACAGAGCAGCTATGACAAGAATGGATAAGGTCTACAGCTCTGGTATCCTAAGAACTGACATGCAGCCAGCATGGCAGTGCGTACCTTTAAGCTGAGTACTTGGGAGGCAGAAACAGGAGGATCTCCTGGGTTTGAGGCCAGCCTTAACTACATAGAATGTTCTAGATCAGCCAAGGACACATGGCTGATTAAAACAAAAGAAAAAAATTGAACTACAATGATGCAATCTTTAGGTTGATTGGCTTCTTCATCGGTTGGGGGGCTTGGGGGGAGCTGAAAACATTTCTTCTAAAATCAAAAACAGAACAAGGGTGTTCACTCTCTCTACACTTATTCAACGCAACAATTTAATTCCCAACCAAAGCAACAAGACAAGAGAATGAAATAACAGCTACAAGCAGGAAAAGAAGTCAAAATATTCCTCCTGTAGACGGTATCGTTCTCAAGCTCAGAGGCTCCACCAGAAAACCTGCGGACATCTGATAACAATTTTCAGCAAAGTATCAGGTTACAAAATCAACTTAAAAAATCAGTAGTTTTCAGAAAGAATATAAGAGCCCGAGGTTACGGAGGAGTGTTGTGGAGTGCTGTCTTTCTTCTGGGCAAGACCATCGCCATCGCTCTCCAGAAGTCACACAACTGTGGTTATGCGCTTAAGTGCTGCGCGAGATCAAGCTGGTCATAATTCAAGCATAGACCAGGGAAAGGGCTCAGAGGAGCCCCTACCCCTAGCTGAGGAACTATTAGCAATTGTTGCCTGTTGGGGGAGGGAGAGTCAGTTTTCTCTGTGGTGTGGCCACACGGTAGGCTGCCAGGGTTCCAGAGAATGGTCTCTTACCTATGGACGCATGAGCAGCACTAACTGGACTCAGTGGCTTATTAAAAAGAGAACATGTAGTTGGAAGGGCGGTGTATTAGAGGAATCTGGATTTGAGGGATAGACACGATCTGTGTGCCTGGTTGTACATGCGTGATATTCTCAAAGAATAAATTAAAACTTATATTTAAAAAATCAGGGGCTGGAGATTTGGCTCAGCGGTAAGAGCACGCATTTGCTCTTGCAGAGGACCGTGTTTGGGCTCCAACACCTGCATCGGTGCTCACAACTCTGGCCCCAGGGCAATCTGACGCCCTCTGCTGGCCTCCACAGGCACCGGGCGTGAGGTGCACATACACACAGGCAGGCAAAACACTCAAATACATACATTAAAAAAAATAAGTGAAATTCCTGTATAATAAGCACTATAGGACACATAGGACACTGAGGAAATTGAAGAAGACACTGAGAAATACAATGGCCGCCCATGCTCATGGATCATTAGGATGAATATGGTTAAGACGGCCGTGTCACCAAAAGTTATCAACAGGCTCAATACAATCCACATCAAAATTCCAACATTCAACTTCAGGAGAACTGGAGGAAAAAAAAAACCCCTAAAACTAGCAAGGAAGCACAAAAGACCCCAAATATTCAAAGTAAACCTAAGCACAAAAGGCAACGCTAGAGGTATCACAATAGCTGGTTTCAAATAATACTACAGCGCATTAGTAACCAAAGTAGCACGGCACCACCTGGAAGATAGACATGTAGACCAGTGGGAGAGAAATGAGCGAAGCAGAACCTTGCAATCTCTCACCCTCAATTTAGGGAACAAGAAAGGAAAAATAGAAAGAAATCTTCACCATTTTTGTAAGTGGCCTTGATATAGAAGGAGAGAAAGGTAGAAACCTTCACAGCCCCTTTTAGGCTGTCCTAAGCTTGAGGGGGACTCGCTGACAGCGAGTCAGACTAGCGTCTCAGCTCACGGTCTGTCAAGTTGATCTCTCCAACCTTTGTTCTTTTAGGAATTATCACACTAACGACAGCAACCCAACTAAAGAACCACCAACCAACACCCACACCGACTCGCAGGACTTCAGACTTTTTATATCCTAAGTCAAAAGTTCCCATAAGTCCATAAAACCCCTCACCAGATTACAGCCACCTGCATCAAGCATTCCAAATCCAACTTGTAAACGACTGTACCGCAGCTGGGGTGGGAACACAAACCTAATCCAAGCACCATTTTGCATTTTTAAAGAAACCAAAATAACAAAAACTTCTTCCAGCTATTCCTCAACAAATGAGGACCCAGAAATAAACTTGCAAAGCTACAGGTATTTAATGGCAAAGGTCTCCAGAATACAGATGGCACTGGAGAAACCAGATACCCACATGGAGAAGAATGAATCTTATCTCTCAGCCTGAGCAAAAATCAATTTAGAGTAGGTCAAACACCTTAATGTAAATCCAGAGCTTCAAGACTACTAGAAGAAAAGAGAATACTTCAAGACATAGGCACAGGTAACGACTTTCTGAATGGGACTCCACAGCTCAACAGATAGTAACAGATGTTGATAAGCGACCGTCAGCAGATGAGTAAAGAAAACACAACCACCACATGCATGCTATTTATGTTAAAAAAATAATACAGAGTGCCGTTGATAAATAAACAGTAGGACTGATGATCTGCATATTGAGTAAAATAAGCCAGACTCAGACAAATATGGTATTCCCTCATACCCAGGTAAGAGGGGGAAGGGAGGGAAGGAGAGACAGAGAGAGACAGAGAGACAAAGTCAGAGACAAAGGAAGAGAGGGGGGAGCCTACAAGCGCACACAGGACCCTATGTTGGATCCCCAGACATTAGTTAGACTGTCTAATTCAATCTGAAGAAAAAGACAGGCACATATACAGTACACGGCCAGCAAGGAGAGGAGCAAGAGGGTAAAAGACACACCCAAGACACCTCACACAAAAAATGCTTCTCTGGGCCTATGGTTCCAGAGGGTAAGAGTCCATGATGGCATAGCCAAGGCACCGTGCAGGAGCAGGGTGCTGAGGGCTCACATCTTGAACTTCGAGCACAGAGTGGAGAGAGAATGTGAACTAGGAGTAGCGTGAGATTTTGAAACCTCCAGACCTGCCCCCAATGATGTGCTTCCTCCAGAAAGACCATGTCTCCTAGACCTCCCCAAACAGCGCCACCACCTGGGAATCAAGTGTTCAAATGTCAGAGCCTATGGGGGACATTCTCATTCAAACCACCACAGAGGGTGAGCCCCATCCAGTGTGTTATATTACATCTGAAATGTCGCAGCGAAGCCTATTATTTTGCACGATTGATTTTTACTTTAAAAATTGAGTATTTGTGGGTCCCGGGTATAGCTCCATAGTGGGGTACATGTGAACCTGAGTTCAACCCCAGAACCCTCCATCAAAGAGTCCAGGTGATACAAAGCCCTGTTATTTGTTTTTTAAACCTCCTTCCCAGCCATCCATGGGAAAGTTTTGCTTATTCCAGGAAGCACAAATATGATTTTGACATCAGTGCATTCAGTATCAATTATCCATTTGCACAGAGCTCTGTGTGGGCGAGTTCCAGGGTTGGAATTCCCTTAAGAAAATGAATTCTGAGTTTTAGGTTGACTTTGATCGGTTCTCTTTTGCAGCTGGCTACCTGTGGTGAAGAGAACTCAGGAGAACTAGATGCCAATTTTAACTTTCGGGGTGAATCATGCTGATAAGGTTTAGCACAAAAAACAGGAGAAATAAACCCCGGAGCGTGTCGGTGCTCCTTCTAATTTATAGAACTTAGGAGGCCAGGATGATTTAAAAAATTCATGAGGAATGTGCTTTTCATTTTTGCTGTTTGAAATCACAGGCATTGCTCAGTCTGAGCCGAAGAGCCGGCCAACAAAATAGTGCACTACTAAGATTCTTGGCAACATTTCCTTCAGCTGCCCAAATCCCCACCCAGCTGGCGTGTGTCCGGCTCCCCCGCCTGCCTCACCCCGTGTCTTCCCCTTGTTTCCATAAAACACCTTCAGGAGCTTTAGGGGTTGGAAGTGTTGGCTCCCGGCCGCCTCTGGACTCACCTGCCTGCACTATGGTTCTCAATGTCCTGTTTGTGATTCGCTAGCCCTGGGGACATCACAAGGGAGCCAGGAGAAATTCTTTTATAGATGTTTATTTTCTCCCTTTGGTGGAAACACTGGGTGTCATGCCACCCATAACTGACATTCCCATCATGCATTGGTTTGAGATGAATCATGAACCAAGTCAGTGTTCTGATAATACAAACTTGCCTCCCTGAGTCTGTAGGTGACCCAGGCTCATGGACAAATTGGATCTAGATGGAATTAAGTCAGTGAGATACACCTAGTCTATCTTAGACCAAAAAAACCATATTCTAGATCTGAGTACATATCCACGGCCATGACAGTGGTTCCCTCTGCTGAGGTGTGTCAGGGTTAGCACATAGGAGAACGCCTCCTGGTCTTCTTTGGGAAGCCACCACAGCAGCGTACCTACTACAAGGTCCCCTGGAACTGGAGTTAAAGGTACATTGGGAGCCGCCCTGTGGCCTCTAGGAATCCAACCTGGTTCCTCTGCAAGACAGGGGTGTCTAAGTGCTGAGCCATCTCTCCAGCTGCCCTGTTACGTAAGACTAGACGCCCTCTTCTTTCACCTCATTAACTACCTCTTGCAACCTTTCTGTATTCTCCGCCCACCACCCCCACCCCATGGCCTGCAGCCACTTTTCTCTGCTCACAGGACATTTCTGCAAGGAGAAGTTTGCACACAAAACATGGCAGAAGCCAAATTTAACCTTGAACGGGACACGCACGACAGCGACCCTTTGGGGAGTGTTCATCATGTCTTCTGAAGCAGCTGTAAAGCCATCGGACATGCTACTGTGGTTTGTATTTTGTGGCGGCGGTTGTTTGCCTACGGCCTGTGCTATAAATAAGACAGGTATGGATTTATAATGATATAACTACCACCTCAGTGTTAAAAAGGGAGAATCTGCTACTGGGCTGGTGGAGAAAAAAAATTGACAAATGGGAATTGTTGTCTTACTCTTCTCCCTAAAGGGGCGATGACTCAGTCAGGAAGATACTTGCCGTGCAAGCATAGGGATGGGGCTTCAATCAGGGCCCACGTAAGAACAACAACACAGTAGTGTACACTTGTCGTCTCAGAGCTGGAGACGGTGGAGACAGGAGGATCCTGGAGCTCCTTGACCAGTCAGCCTAGCCTTAATCAATGAGCGTTGGTCCCAAAGACAAACCCTGTCTCAATAAGAAGGAGGGCTCCTAAGGAATGACAGACATCCAGTCC
The DNA here is from genome assembly GCA_026225945.1 of Cricetomys ansorgei. NCBI lineage: Eukaryota > Metazoa > Chordata > Mammalia > Rodentia > Nesomyidae > Cricetomys > Cricetomys ansorgei. The sequence continues at coordinate 678,289 of JAMJFZ010001039.1, forward strand.
AAGGAATTGACTCTGGCCTACACACACACACACACACACACACACACACACACACACACACACACACACAGAGAGAGAGAGAGAGAGAGAGCAATGGAGAAAATGCAAAAGAAATGTCTCTTTATGCAAAGGGTCCTACCCCTCAGCCAGCAGGCATGGTGGGTTATCAGCTTTGGTAGAAAGGTTTGAATATGAACAAGAAGCGATTTTGATAAGACGCAGAAACACAGCCAGACCCTGCAGAGGGACGGCGCAGTGCGGGGAGAAAATGGTTGTGGATCTTTAGATGCCGGGAACTGAAGGGAAAGGGCAGACTGCTCCTCTTCACCCGAATCGGGCCACGAGAGCTCACTGGATCCTCTGACGTCATCCTCAGAGGTTCTCAAGGCTTCACACCCTAAATCGTTTCAACAAGACGTCTTTTGATACGTCCTACAGCCTCCGTGGTGCCTGCTCTCTACGGGCTCCTTCCTTCTCTGCTGCCTTGCATCTCCCCGGAGGCGAGGCTGTTGGGATTGTTAGACGTCAGTTCTGGAAGCCAAGCACACAGCTTCTGGGTGTCCCGCGCCCTTCAGAAAAGCGATGGGAGAGCCACTACATGCTCAGAAGTGCATCGCGCCCAACAACGCTCGCCCCCAATGTGCTGACACAGCAGAACACTAGCCGTCGGGCTCCATCAGAATGGTGCCAGGTGGTGCTTAAATAAACGGGGACGTGTCACCTTGAGAGTGTTGGGTATCCAAAGCAAGTGCATGTTACAGACAGAGGGCGCCTCTGCATACAGATCATGCTCGTTCGCTGTCCCAGGACACCGTAGCCAAGGACAATCCACCCTGTGGCTACAGCAACTAAGGAATGCCAGTTACGATTTTAGTTAAATTTTTTAAATTTTACTTTTTTAACAAGCCGGAATCCACACATCCACTAACCATTTCAAAAGGATCAATTCAGTTTGTTGATTCATTCACAATTTACTATTTGTGTATATTGACCACATGCTAAAATAAAAATATTTTGGTTATCTGGGGCTTAAGAAAATATACTATTAATATAAATTTTCCTGTTGTTTGTTTTGTTTGAAAATTTACAATCATGGCTGTGGCTCACATTATATTTCTGTCGGACACTTTTGGTCTAATTAAAAGATCTAACTCCAACCGTACATTATTTTTAAAAAAATTAGGTGAGGTACAGTGGTACACACCTTTAATTCCAGCACTCAGGAGACAGAGGCAGGTGGATCTCTGTGAGTTCAAGACCAGCCTGGACTATATAAAGTATTCCAGGCCAGACAGTGTTACATGGTGAGATCCTGTCTAAAACAAAACAGAACTTTTTTGAGAGTCTACTATGAGGTTCCCCCCCCCCTTTTTTTTCTGTCTTGTGGAAGAATTAGGGGTACATTTGCTACTTTTTAATTTAAATTTTAAAAATCAGATTAATTTTATGTGTATAAGTGTTTCGCCTTCACATACACACAGGCGCGCGCGCGCACACACACACACGTTACATGTTTGCTTAATGGCCACTGAAGTCAGAAGAAGGCATTGGATCCACTGGAAACAGAGTTATGGATGGTTGTGGGCCACCATGTGGGTGCTGGGAACTGAACACAGGTCCTCTGCAAGAGAAACAAGTGCTCTTAACTGCTGAGCTATATCTCCAGCTTTATTTTCCACTTAAAAATATTTTTTATTTTATGTGTATTAAGTGCCTGCATGTCACGTGTGTGCAGTACCTTCAGAGGCCAGAAGAGGCATTGTATCCCGAGTTACTGATGGTTGCAAGCCATCATGTGCGTGTTGAGAACTGAACTCTGGTCCTCTGCAGGTGTTCTTAATGGCTAAGCACTTTAGTCCTCACCACTTCAACTGCTGGGTCTGAGAATCACCCTACAAAGACCAGGGAGACTACATATGCAAAAAGCAAGAGCACTTTTATTCTGCAGAGCAAACCTACATGCAACCGTTTTTCAAAATGGCCACGATCCCCCCATCACCCAGATGCTGCCCCTGACTGGCTTGTCATATCTCAGGAGGGCTCAAGGGGCTTCTGGGAAAGCGAGGATTTTACTTTGAAGCCGAGAGCCGAGGTCAGTGCCCCACCACTAGGGGGCGCTGTTCCTCACAAACAGCAAACTGCTTTACCTTAGCTGGGTACAGAAACTGATCAGGAACTTGGTTACTATTGGTCCACATACAGACTCAGAATCTCTAGGAAAAATTGTATAATTATTAGGAAAATAAAAAGTCACTGGGGATTGGTTATAGTTCCTCTTGAATGTTAAGTGTATACTCTGCCTCTGATTTACATCCTGAAACTCCATCGAAATGTTTTAAAAGAGAGAAAATAAAGGCTGTGTGCAGGCATCTCTATGATTTTTGTCTGTCAGCCCTGCTTTTTAACTTATAATTTAGTAATATACTATCTACTTTGGATGAAGCAAAAGTACTTGCCTTTCTGCTGTTCAAAATCAGAAGATAAGTAGTTGCTTGCACGTGTTCAATTGCTGACGCTGTGCTGGTCCCGCGACCATGCACTCTGCTAGATGCTGGATTTTTGAGAGCCACAAACCGAAGCCTCCGCTCTCCTGGAGCTTGTTGTCAATGAAGGGATGTCGGAAACAAACAAGAAGACAGTTGAAGATTCTGATTCATTCTACGAGAAAGCAGGGTAATTTGATAGTCACAAATTTGATTATCAAATGGTGGGCACTGAGGAACCTGTACTTCAGATAAAGCGGCGGGAGCAATATGTCTCAGAGACGATGGCATTTCAGCTGACCTTTGAATCAGGAGTCGGTCATTTTTAAAAGAGCCGTAGGAGGAATGCTTGCCCTAGGCAGGAAGGACTACAGAGGCAAAGGCTTCGAGGTGGAGGGGAGAGTGTGGTACTCGTGAGTAATAGAAAGGAATCCCTTTCTACTGGAAAGGGAAAGGAACAAGAGGTGGAGCCAGCAAGCTGTACCAGCTGGGGGCCCATAGGTCATGTCAAGAAGTCCTAGTTTTGCCTGGCGGTGGTGGCGCACGCCTTTGATCCCAGCGCTCGGGAGGCAGAGGCAGGCGGATCTCTGTGAGTTCGAGGCCAGCCTGGTCTACAGAGTGAGTTCCAGGACAGCCAGAGCAACAACAGAGAGACCCTGTCTCTAAAAACCAAAAGAAGGAGGAGGAGGGGGAAGGGGAGAGGGAAGAGGGGAGGAGGAGGAGGAGGATGGGGGGAGGGGGAGGGCGAACAGGAGGAGGGGGAGGGGAAGGGAGGGAGAGGGGAGGGGGAGGAAAGTTCTAGTTTATTTTAAGGGAAATAAGAAGTCATTACAAAAGTAACCAGGTCCAGATGTATGCTTCATAAAGCTGATCCCAGAGAACTTCGTAGACAACTGACATTTCTAGAACATTTCCCTACACGTTCAGAAAGAAGGATAAGAAGACATGGCTGGCTCTCTCTGCATTTGCAAACAACAACCCAGGGCCTTAGGCATGTTCTACCACCCAGCCGTGGTAGATGACCTTTAATATTCAACAGGGCTTTTAATGAATAATCCTCTGTTCCAGAACAGCGCATACATTTTTCATGGATCCTGCTTGCCAGAAGGACCCAGGGGCTCCTGAGGAGATGCCCATTGAAAGGGAAGTCAAGGTTGGTTAGACAAGTTTAACCTGAAACAAGGCTTATTTGGGTAGAGTTTGGATCAGTGATTTTTTTTTTTGAGGGGGGTACATGTGGTGCTGGGGATGGGGTTCAGTGACCTGCAAGTGCCAGGCAGGCAAATGCACTAGAACTTGGTTACGCCCCTAGCCCGGGGTGGGTGATTATTTACGTTGGTTAGGGAGTCGTCACTGAAATTAACTCTCAGGACCAGTACGTAAGCACTGACCATGCCTGAGCCGGATGTGTTAGTGTGAACAGAGAGAAGTCTGGAGGGTTTCTAGAGGGATGTTTACTGAAGAGTGTTGCTAGTGAAGACTTTCCTTTTGGTCCCCAGACAACATTATTCTAGCAACTTGACAGCACAGAGGAACCCAGAGTGCGTAGGGTGCAGTCATCTTGACTAAATACAACCACAGAACACCAGCCAGCTTTGACACCCTGGGTACAGTGGCGTCCGATAAAGCAACAGAGGCTGGTGAGAAAGCAGATATTCGGGGGAACAAGACGGAGGTGTCTTGGCTAACGTGGATTCAACCAAGACAGGTACAAACAGCCGAAAACAGCATGCTGTGGCTCATGTGTGGGGGAAAAGGAGATGTGGTCTGCATAAGAATGGCCCTCACAGGCGCTTGTATCTGAAAGCTTACTCACCAAGGAATGGCACTGTTTGAGAAGGACGAAGAGGCATGTCTTTGTGGGAAGGAACGTGCCACTGAAGGTGGCCTCGGAGGTTTCAAGAGCCCACGCCCAGCGCGGTGGTTCTCGACCCCTCCGCCCACCTGCGGATCAGGATGTAGAGCTCTCAGCTACTTCTCCAGCGCCGTGCAGGCCGCCACACTCCCCTTCATGATGGTAAAGAATGAAGACTGAATCTGTGGGCAAGCCCCCAGTTAAATGCTTCATTTTTTAAGAGTTGCCTTGGTCATGGTGTCTCCGAAAGATGATACAGCACCTACCTGCCCGAGCGCTATCGCAACGGAGGGGAGAGGGAGCTGGAGTTGCGTTAGTTTGTGTCTGGAAAGTCCTCCTAAGGGCAATGTGGTAAAGTCTTGGTCCTCACTCTGTGGTGCCATGGGAGGTGGTGGAACCTTTAGGAAGTGGGGTCTAATGGAAGGAAACTAGGACATTAGAGATAAGTCCTTCAAAGAAACATTGGGGTCCCCAGGCACTTTCTGTCTCTTTTTGCTTTCCTGCCACCACCGGTTGAGCTTGACTCTTTGACCTCATGTTCCTGCCGTGATGTACTGCCACAGGCCCCAAGCACCCGGGCCAGGTGACTGTGGACAAGATCCTCTGAGATCGTGAGCCAAAATAAACCTGTACTTCTTCAGACCGTTTGTCTCGGGTAGTTTGTACAGCAGTAGGAAGTTGACTAACACAGGCATTTATCTCTCAGCTCCTGCCCATCACTAGCCGAGGGCCTTTTCTGGGGATGTAAACTCGCAGACACTTCCCTCAAAGTGTCTGCTAGGTGTGCCCCCCACAAAGAAAGCTCATTCAGGTCATAATGAGCACTGTTTGTTGCATAGAGTGAGCATCCAGGGGATCCAGGCAGAGCCTCAATAACACCTCTCGTACCAGCAAACACACAGGCTCTGCGCACAGGGGAACCGATCACATCTTTGTCTTAGTTTCCTTTCTGGCCCTGTCTCTGTCTTCATTCTTGGTTTGTTTTTCTTCCTTCTCTCCTACTTATAATTTATGCTATCTGGCAATGTGTTAGATATCCTTAAATAAAGATACACAAACTGTTTTAATTCTTTTCTGGAACGTGGGAAACTATAAATAAATAAATACTAATGAAGTCTAGTGGGTTTTTTTTTTTTTGGTTTTGAACATTTTCCTCCCAATTTGAGACCTTGGAATATTCTTTTTTGGCTTGTTGTTGTTGTTGCGTTTTGAGATAGTCTACATAACCTTGGCTGTCCTTGAGCTCACTCTGTAGACCAGGCTGGCCCTGAATTCACAGAGATCCGCCTGCCTCTGCCTCCTGAGTGCTGGGATCAAAGGCGTGCGCCGCCGCACCCAGCTCTTGGAACATTCTTAGCCACTAGTGTCTAGCATCATGAAAAATAGAGCCAAGATATTTCAGTAACTGTTCTGCAGGAGGACTCACAGCACAAGGTACACAGATCTGTTTATAAACGGACTCTTTGACTATCACATGGCCAGTGCAGATAGAGCCACAGTTTTCTCCGGCCCTTTTCTCCTTGAACCCAGTGCCACATAACACCTGCTCCAGAAGTACGAATCAAATGAATTAACAAGATGTATGAGACCTATATACGATAATGCCTCCCGTGCCCCCCTCAGTTAGAAATCTATCAACGGACTGGAATTATGTGTTTCATAAGGTCATGGGTGCCCTTGAAATGACTGTCATGTGAATGTGCTTCTTTTCATGCATGCACGCTGCGAGGCAGAGACTAAAGATAGTTCCAGTGATCGTGTTGGGAAATGTAGTCCCAGCAGGCTGCGTGTGCATCTAAGAACACCCAATGGCAATTCAGATGCAGGCTGTTTATGAGCCTAATCTTTGCTTGTAGGTGTCCTGGCAAACTGTTCTTAATAACAGCCCTGTGGAGAAAAGAATTACCAGCAATGTGGGAAGCCGGGCTCCCAGGGAACCTCAGATGCTAAAATTTGAGTGACTGTTTTACATTCTATGAATGAGAAAGAAATTGTTGTTTAAGTGGTGGGTCACAGGCATTTAGATATCTGGGGGTTCATGCTGTAATATTTTTTTTCCCTTAAGAGGCAAACATAGTAGTTTCATTTAATAAAAACAGGCACTAGAGGCTAAAAGTGATTGCAGTCCTACACAGATGAGTTCTTGGGATTCTGCTGTGTGAGTAAACTTCCTGGGGAGAAGCAACACACTTGTCTGCTCGCCCCAGATAGGGTGTCCACGGCAGACCAAAGTATGGAGCCACCAAAGTATAACACGGTGAGCCAATGAGTTTTATTGGGGTTACTTACAGGAATGTGTGCGAGGGCTTAGTTACAGGAGCAGGATTGACAGCTGCATCACCAAAGCCACCCCATCATGGTGACAGCCCATAAAAGCTGGGAACCTGAAGCCCACTGCGTGGCCTGCAGGCAGCTCAACGGGCTGGAGAGCATCCTTTCCAAGTGACTCAGTTGGTCTAAACCTCTTCCAGGCAGCTGTTTTGGTCTGAGAGTCACCTTGCAGCTCAGCTCTATCCTCTCTGAGAAGCACCGTCAGCTTTTATTGCATACTCTGGCAGGGAGTGGTCTAGTGAATCTAGTCAGTTTCAGGAACTTCCTGTGGTATTTTGAGTTGTTTACCTCCTGTTAAGGAACTTCCTGCAGGATAAAATGTTTGGATCTCAGAGGAAACTGTTGCACACTGGACACAGATCAGTGTGACCTATATATACTTCTGGGCTGTTCCGTGCTCATATGTGCAATGGTTAGTCTTGACTGCCAGCCCGACTGGATTTAGAATCACCTGGGAGATGGGTAAGTACTTCTGTGGGCATGTCTGTGAGGGTTATGCCCTCAGGCATAACCAGGGAGGATTAACTGAAGGTGATGGAAGACGCTCAGTGTGATTGGGACTGTGGGGGTCAGGACCCTTGCCCTGGGCCTAAGATTCAGGTCCCTAGTATAGAAAAAGACCAAAACAGCCAAACTTTAGTCAGACTTCTAAGAGCACCAAAATTGTATAGGCCCAAGCCAGGTGCACCGTGACCCTGGAGAGTTCCCAGAGTTAAAGAAAAAACCTTTTCTTGGACAGACGAGACGGCCTTGGGCTAGAGAGTTTCCTCCACCCAGTTGCCCAGAACCTTGAGCATGTATTCTTTTTAGGAGCCCGCAACCTTGCTATATGCTAGCGCCAATCAGTTTAGAGGTTAACTGGCCCCTACCTATCAAAATGGGAAAGCAATTTGGGTACCAATCAACTTGTACCAACTTGGTCTGTGCCTAGCAACTGTACAACCCCCTAGCAACCGTTTCAACGGTAAATAAAAAGGCTTGCTTTCTGCCCCTTGGGGTCGCTTCTATCCTGTGTGTTAGATCGGCCCCAGTATACTGGAATAAATCCTCTTGCTATTTGCATCAATATCCCGTCTGTGAGTCTCTGTGGGGGTGCGGTGTCCCGGTTTGGGCCCTGGGGGTCCCAGTTTGGATCTCTGAGGTCCAACAGGACCATCTTATGGCCTGGGCAGAATGAAAAGGGGACGGGGAGTAGAAAGCCAGTAGTGAGAAACTGGGGAGATGGCTCAGTGGTTAAGAGCTCTGGCTGTTTGCAGAAGACCTGGGTTCAACTCCCAGCACTCACATGGCAGTTCACAACTATTTGTAACTCCAGTCCCAAGGGATCCTACACCCTTTCTGACCCCTTAGGACGCCAGGCACTCACATGATTCGTAGACCATCTGAGTAGGCACAGGCAAAACATGCATACAGGTCAAATAAATCTTGAAAAAAAGGACGTTGTCTCTTGTAGCCAGTGTCTTGCTTCTCTGGTTCTTACAATCTTTCCTACCTTCTCCCACTGTTTCCGGAAGCTTAGGAGTAGCGTTGTGTTACAGTCCTACCAATCCAGAGCTAGTTTTCCTAACCACTGAGCAATCTCTTGGCAAATGAATATTTGTTCATTCATCCCTTCCTGTCCCCTTCCTTCTCTTACTTTCTCCTTCCTTCTCTGTCTCTCTCCCTCTCCCTTTCCCTCTCCTTCTCCTTCTCCCTCTCTCCCCCTCTCATTTTAGAAACAAAGGCTTAATGCACTCCATGTACAAGCTTTCTTATACTTAGGGTAACTTCAGGTCCCTGGATCGCTCAATATAATTTGTATTGAATCTATCGTCCTAGAGTTCTGTGGCTGTCTTTTTTTTTTTTAATTTTAAAAATATTCTAGTCTTTGTGGTGCACTGTACCACACTAGGATGTGGGTGACCCTTAATAAGACCAAGGGAGCAGGCTGGAAGATTTGTCCATGTTTATCTTGAATGACACCAATTCAATGTTGCCTCTGAGTGAGTCAGCACACCCCCGAGCTGAAGCAGTTCTGGGCACTGGCTAATCTATTGATTTTCACATTTCCTCTCTGTCTGTGCTTCAGTGCCTGTCACTGGGCCTGCAGCACGCATCAGCCTCCCAGGAGGTTTTCCAGTATGCCAGCTACAACGCTATTCCTCTCTCTCCCACTCGGTCAGCAAAGTAAATGTTGGCAAGGACTAGGTTGTGATAGGGATAATATATTATTTACAGAAAAGATAAGTCATCCTCAGGCTTCAGCGCTGTAGCCATTAGCATCGAATCACTCACGACATAGCCTGTGACTGATTGGATTTGAGAATGGCTCCTCTCCTTCCAGACTCCTGAATTGCATTATTAAGTCATTTAACCTCATGATGTCTTCATTTTTCTCACCTGGAAATGGGAATGGCAATGTCTCCTCTGCCTGGTTGAATTGTGGTGGGAGGCAAATGTGGTAATGAGCGTCAGATCTTTGGAAAGTACGAGGTCTTCCGCAGATACAGGCTGCTGAGGTGGCTGTCTGTTCTCATTTCAGCTCTGCTGTGATCGTCTCCTGACAATAAAGCAGCTTAGGGGAGAGAGGGGGCCATTTCATTTCAGCTTGCAATTCCAGGTTGTTATAGCATCCTGGGGAAGTCAAGGCAGGACTCCAACCAGCTGATCACATCACTTCCACAGTCAAGAGCAGCGAAACACAAATTGGCTTGCTTGCTTATGCTCAGCTCTACTTCTTTACTCTTAGATTATTCGGGACACCCTGCCTAGGGGATGATGCCACTCACAGTGGGCTAGGTCTTCCTATATCGGATAACAAAGGCATAGCTATAGGCCAACCCAATATTGACAGCGCTTCACTGAGATTCCCTTCCCCGGTGATTCTAGGCTGTGTCGTGTTGACAGTTAAAACTAGCCACATATCATCTATACCAAGAGGCAGACACACCTGGTGAGAATTTTCAGAAGCCACATAAAGATTTACAAAATAGGCCCACAGGTGAATTTGCACACATCTTATTTGCGTAATGATTCTTTCCTCAGGACATTTACAAGCTAAAATCTCACCAGTATTCCTGGTCGTTATATGAATTCACAATGTCTATGTCAAGGTGTATTAGAATCCCACTGTCACAAAGGAAATAAATCCAATCCGAATTGTGTGGGATGAACAAAGAGGAGATCTCCTGGCTTTCATGAGAAAGCCATGAGAATGTCCTCCTTGAAGGTAGCCAAAGACGTGAGCAGAACTCTGGGACTGGGGAAACAGTTGTCGGTAAGTACGTACCTCTGAAGCACAAGCATAAGGATCTGAATTTGGATCCCCAGCACCTACATGCTGGTCAGGGCGGCACATGTCTGTAGCCCCGAGGAGGGCAGGGGCGGGCAGTGGGATAGACAAGTAGGTCCTGGGAGCTTGCTGGCCAGCCCGTTCAGCTGAATCCATGAGATCCAAGTTCAGGAGATGCTAGCTCAAAACATGTGTTGAGGAGCAATGGGGAAGACGCCTGCTGTTGACTGCTGGCCTTCAAACGCATATGCACACACGTGCATGTGTATTTACATGAAGATGTGCACGCGTGCGCACACACACAAACACACACACATCACATACAAAAACGAAGAGGAGGAGGAAGAGGAGTGGGATGGGGAGAAGGACACCAGAGCTCCAGACTCGAATACTGCTTTGGGAAAACCGTGTGTGTGAGAACCCATTGCTAACGATGGGAGATGCCGAGAGGCCAGAGGGAGAAGCAGGACGAGCCGGTGCAACCGCAGGGATGGTGTTTGCTGCCCGTAAGCAGCAAGACTGAGGGGTTTTCTGTACACTAAAGCATGAAGTAGGGGCTTCATGGGCTAATCTAGATCAAAGTGGGCTACCGTCAACTGGAATGGGCTATCTCAGAAATGACTGACCCGTCCAATGTCCAGGCAGCAGTGGCCAGTACACATGGATGACTTTCTTCCTGACTTTGGTTATCCTGTATGGTCTGAAATTACGCTAGTGTCACCTACCTCGGGTTATATCCAAGATGGCTGTAGCCACATTCAGCTGGGTTCCCATAAGCATCATAGAGATTCCAGGCATCTCTTCCTCTTGTTATTCACTGTTCCTTAGGTGGGAACATGAGCCTTGGACCGGGTTCACATCCTTATATTTGAAACCAGAGAAGAAAGAGAATCCTTTTGCCTGCCTCACCTGCCCAGGTTAATTAAGATCCTCGGAGTGGGCTGTTACAACAACATACCCTAGGCTGGGCCAGCTTGACGGCTCAGTGAATAAAGCCACTTGCCGTTAAACCTGACCGCTTGAATTTGATCTCTGAGACCCACATGGTTGAAGAAGAAAACTGCCTTCTGTACCTTGTCTTGGCATGGGTGTGTGCGTGTGTGAGCACACACACTGTAATTTTAAAAACTAAATACCTTAGCCTGTAATTAATAGGCGTCAGAGTTTATTAACCAGGGTTCTGCAGGCTGGGCAGTCCAAGGTCGAGGTGCCTGCAGATTGGATAAGAGTGTGTCTCTCATGAGCGATGCCATCTGTGTTCTCACTGAACAGACAGGCAGAGGAGCCCCCAGAGATCTCTTTTTATAAGGGCAAAGCCTATTGAGGAGGGCTCCATCAGGTTGTAACTGTCTCCCGATGAACCCATCTTCCAATAGCATCCATTTGATCAGTTTGGACCAGTCACTGCGGTGTGGGGAATGACTGTAGATGGATAGGCCAATGCCCTTGGTCCAGTTAGACCAATTATGCCTAGCTCTCTTGCACACTGCTGCTTCAGAGATTGCAGGGGACTGGCAGCCACCGAATCTGTGTCTGTCACTTGAGGAAAATACAGCCTTATACCCCGTCTAATCGGTACTCCTAATGAATCTATTACACGTTCAGGGCTATAAACAATAGATCCGTTCCCTCCTTTCCAATGCAAATATTTTGAATATTTTAATGATTGCTTTCCCAAGCCTACTTTTGAAATCACCCTCCTAAGGTTTGTGCCAATATATACTCCCACAGACAGATGGCGGCGGGCACTCTCGAAGCGTAAGCTGTCATTGATCTATACTGGTGCTCTCAGCTGGGGGTGATTTTACTGCCCCTCCTCTCCCAGCGTTGTGGCAATGGCTGAAACACCTTTAATCATCACAAGTGAGGTGGTATTGATTTTTCAGACAAGGCAAAACAGGACGCTGCTAGGAACCACTCAACGTGTAGAACAGGTCTGCACAACAAAGAATCACCTGGCCGCAGAGGTTGAGAAACCCTGACTTACACAGACAGATATACTCCATTTTTAAAGATTTATTTTATATTTTTAATTGTGTGTGTGTGTGTGTGTGTGTGTGTGTGTGTGTGTATAGATGTGTGGGTGTAGCTGCCTTTATATTCCAGAAGAGGGCGCTAGTCCCCATGGAGCTGGAGTTACAGGTGGTTGCGAGTCACACAGCATGGGTGCTGGGAACCATACTCAGGTCTTCTAGAAGAGCAATGCACCTTCTTAACTGCTGAGCCATCTCTCCAGCCTACACGGTCCACATTTTGAGACTACGCATTAGCCTCAACAAGAGGATTTTCTCTGACGGAAAGCCTTTGGCAATGCACCATGTGGTTAGTTGGTCCTGAATACTGGAGTCCACTGGAGATCCCGGTTCTCCAGCTTGAGAGGATGACACTGAACTCGGCAGAGAAAGGTTTCCAAGGTGGCCAGCTGAACTTCTTCAAAGCTCTCTTCCAAACCCTGGTAGACAGCTAGCATTAAGGACAATGATCACTACACTTGGGCAAAAAAAATATAGTTCTGATGTCAGAATCACCAAGGTTTATTATTTCTATTCTGATTGTATATTAGTCAGCATTCTCTTAAGGAATAGAACTGGTAGACTATATATATATATATGTATATACATATATATGAATATGTATACATAAAAGGCAATTAACTAGGTTGACTTACAGGATGTGGTTCAGGCAGTCCCACAATGGCTGTGTCCTGATGAAGGCTGAGAGTCTGGTTGTTGTTCAGCCCACAGGGCTGGATGTCTCCGCAGTCATAATTTGGCACTGGAGTCGTGGAGAGTTCCTGAAGAGCTGCTGGCCTTTGGCTGATGTTGGAATCCTGAAGAAGTGGGGTATCACATCTGTACAGGGATGCAGCAGCAGCAGGATAGATGAACTTGCCAGCGAGAGTGGGAGCAAAGCAGGCAAAGAGCATCACTTCCTTCTCTGTGCTTCCACGAGGGCTGCCACCAGACAGTGCGTATTTAGGGTGAATCTTTCTGCTTCTTACAATTGGATCAAGACAATGCCTCACAGAAGTATCCAGTAGCTTGTGTTTTTGTTGATTCCAGACGCAGTTCAATCAACACCAAAGATTAGAATCACACTGACACTTGAAGAATAATGATCACATAAAATAAGGAAATTTAATGCCTGATAAAATAGAGAAAATAAATCACCGTTAACAAGGTCTGTGTCTTTGTTGGGTTTCTGTTGCTGTGAGAAACACCACAACCAAAAGCAACCTGGGGAGGAAAGGGTTTATTGATTTATCCTTCCACATCATAGTCTGCCACCGAAGGAAGTCAGGATGGGAACTCGAGCAGGGCAGGAGCCCGGAGGCAGGAGCTGATGCGAAGCCCGTGGAGGGGTGCTGCTCACTGGCTTGTTCCCATGGCTTACTCAGCCTGCTTTCTTATAGAACCCAGGACCTCCAGGCCAGGGATGGCCCCACCCACAATGGGCTAGTCCCTCCCCCACCAATCATTAATTAAGAAAATGCCCTACAGGCTTGTGTACAGCTTGATCTTATGGAGAAATGTTCTCAGTAGAGGTTTCTTCCTTTCAGATGACTCTAGCCTGTAGCCGGCACTGTCTGGATTGATAACCTGATGTGGAGGGATATTTTATAGTTATGGATAATATTCCTGTATGCTGAAAAAGGGGAAGGATGCTTTCTGATGCCTGGTAGCATGTAGCTTCCTACTTGTTTACACCTCTGTGCTAAGTAGCCATCCCTCCATACAAACAGGCCGTTTGTTTCCTGTCACCATTAATGTTTGCACCGGGTGATCAGAGAAGACTCTGACTCAGCCCCAGCTCGGACACCAGCCGAGAGGATCTGTTCATTTGTTTATTGAAGGTCTGTGTGGAAAGAGGAAGAAAAACTCCTGGAGGGGGGGCGGAGCAGGGAGGAGGAGCAGGAGAGCTGTGTGAAGAGGCTGTGGAGTGAGCTCTGCCTAAGCCACCCGGGTATTGGATCCCTGAGATTTGTAATGGTTCGTGATTAAAATATCAACAATGTTTTAATACATAGTTTAATAACAATTAACAATTGAGTTATATTAACAACTTTGTAGCTTTCTAACCTGCGTATTTCTCCACGCATTCAGCATCAACCACAGAGAGGGGCACTGTGTCAGTTACTTTTCTCCTTGCTGCAACAAAACGTCTGTCCTAATTTTTGTCTCTGTCATTGTGATAAAATACCAAGACTGAAAGCAACGTATGGAGGTGTTTATTTTTGTTTATGGTTCCAGGGAGATAAGAGTCCATTATGGGATGGCTGGGGATGGGAGAAGAGGTAGGTGGGTAGTTTGGGGTGGTAGCAGAAACAGGAAGCTGGCTGATCACATTTCCTTTTCTCTCTCTCTCTCTCTCTCTCTCTCTCTCTCTCTCTCTACTTCCCTCCCTCCTTCCCTCTCTCTTTCTGGGTCTCCTTTTCCTCCTCCTCTTCTATATGTTGTCTCACAGAGATCCACCTGGCTCTGCCTCTGCTCCAAGTGCTTGGATTAACAGTGTATGCCACCATGACATTTTCACCCACACAGAGAAAGCAGAGACAGAGACAGAAACAGACAGAGAGACAGAGAACAGGAAAGTTCCCCCCCTTCCGGTGACACCCTTCCACCAGCAAGGCTATACTTCCTAACCCTTCCCTAACAGTGCCATCAACAGGGAGTTCAGGTGTTCAAAACACAAGCCTGTGGGGAACATCTCTTATTCCAACTACCATAGTACATGACAAAAGCAACTTAAAGAAGGAAAGATTGGACTGGAGAGATGGCTTTTTGGTTAAAAGTGCTTACTGCTTTTGTAGAGGGTCTGAGTTTGGTTCCCAGCACCCATGTACCTCGTGTGACTTCAACTGCAGGGAGGTCATCAGCAAATACCCTCACACATTGTGCATGCACACATACACAGACACACACACACACATACATACACACGCACACATGCATGCATGATTTACAAAAATAATAGAATAAAATATCTCTTAAAAAGAATTTATTTTGGCTCACAGTTTGAAGGGATACAGTCCGTAAGAAACTGTGGTGGGAGAATGAGGTGGCCGGTCACATTCAAATTACACTCAAATTACACTCAAATTCCTCCCCTTTTCCTTTTGAACTTAGTATGAGATCTCAGCTCATGGGATGGGTCTGCCCACATTCAGGGTGGGTCTTTTCTCAGTCGTTCAACTTCTCTGGAATACCTTCACAGACATGCCCAGGGTGTCTTATAGTTGATTCTAAATCCAGTCGAGAGGACGGGAAGATGGACTCTATTGGTGCCAAACATTTCTGTTTGTTTGGTTTTTGAGACAGGGTCTCACACTATAGCTTAGGCTGGTCCGGAACTGACTATATCACCCAGGCTGACCTCAAACTCATGACAGTTCTCCTGCCTCAGCCTCTTGAGTGCTGGGATTACAGATGTGAGCCACCACAGCTGGCTCCAAATGTTTTCTTTTCAATAGTAGTATAGTGAAAGGTAAAAAGCCAGGATCGGGGCTGGAGGGGTGGCTCAGTGGTTAGAGCTCTCCCTGCTCTTCCAGAGGATCTGAGTTCTGCTCCTAGTACCCACACCGGGTGACTGACAACCACCTGTGACTCCAGACTCAGGTGATCCACCCCAGACTCAGGGGATCCGATGCTCTCTTGAGGACACACACACCACAGACTCTTAAAAAATTAGCAGTAACTGTCGCCTGGATCAAATTACGATTCCTATTTGTTGTGTGGGTGTGTGGCTCTGGGAAAACCCTTGTCTGTGCACTGTAGACAGCAGCGCAGTGTAGTAACTCATAAAGAACTTAAGGATCGGAGTCTAGCTCACTGGTAGAACACTTTTGTAGTATTCACAAGCCCCTAAGTTCCATACCCAGCCTGGGGAAAAGAACTTAGGATGGGGCCCAGAACATAACAACTGCTTTGTAAATATTACCAATACCGTTTTGACTTCTCTTCCATTTAATGGAAAGCCTGGTGTGCCGGCTTGTCTTATGCCAACTTGACACAAGCCAGAGTCATCAGAGAGGAGGGAGCCTCCATTGAGAAAAGGCCTCCGTAAGATCCAGCTGTAAGGCATTTTCTAAATTACTGATTGATGGGGGAGGGCCCAGCCCATTGTGGGTGGGACCATCCCTGTTGCTGGTGGTCCTGGTTCTATAAGAAACTGAGCAAGGCTGAGCAAGCCATGAGGAGCAAGCCAGTAAACAGCACCCCTCCACAGCCTCTGCATCAGCTCCTGCCTCCAGGTTCCTGCCCTGCTTGAGTTCCTGCCCTGACTTCCTTTGATGATGAGCCTCCATGTGGAAGTGTCAGCCAAACAAACCCTTTCCTCCCCAAGTTGCTTTTGGTCAGGTGTCTCATCACAGCAATAGTGATCCTAACTAAGATACCTGGTGGCCAGCAAATCTAGCAATCCTCCTGTTTCAGCTCCCCAACCTACTACCCCCATCCAGGTGTTGGAGTCACAGCATGTGCCCAGCCATGTCTGTCTGTTTACCTGTCTGTTGGGGTTTGCTGTCAGGTCCACTTGCTTAACTCTCTTACCTACTGTGCCACCTCCTTAGTCTCCGAATGCGCTTTTTAACACAACCCCGGGTGATTTGTGTACACAACGAAATAAGTGCACTCTTTGTTGAGGACATTACCTTGGAAGGAGGAGTTTGTGCCTCTGGATTTCTTGTCCCATCAAACTCCAAGTGAAGAACTTAGTTGATTCTTGGATGACTCCATCCTAAGGTTTGGGGACACTGCTGAAAGAAAACCAATTCTGAGCTGGAGATATAATTTCTTTTTCCCTCATCTTGTCTGTTTCTTAAAAAAAAAGACAAAATAACTTCTTTATTTTATGTGTATGTGTGTGTGCCTGAGTGTGTGTATGTACACCACGTGAGTGCAGGAGCCTCAGCAAGCCAGTAGAGGGCAGCAGAACCCCCGGAACTGGAGCTACAGGTGGTTGTGAGTCAGCACTGGGAACTGAACCTGGGTCTTCTGCAAGAGCAGCGTGCACTCTTAATCACCGAGCTGTCTCTTCAGCCCCCTGTTTCTTTTGCTAAAACAAGTTTCCCCTTTATGTGTTTCATTTGTGCTGTGTGTGTACACGTGAGCATACGTATGCATTCATGTCACTGTGCATGTGTGGAGGTCAGAGTACAACCTGGAGAAGTCTGTTCCATCCTTTTCACCATGTGAGGTCCAGGGGTTGAACTCGGGTTGTCAGGCTTGGTGACAAGCCCCCGTAAACGCTGAGCCAACTTGCTGGTCCCCTCTCTCTCTCCTCCTATTCTCTCCTGTCCTTTCCTTCTCTCTCTCTCCGTTTTCTTTGGATCCTGGGTCAGGGTCTACACGCCCCAGGCTGGAGAATGTAATGTGATTTTCCTGTCTTCTGCGCGGGGAAAACAAGGAACTAACATCTATTTCGTTGTAGTTCAAGAACTTTCATTTTGCCTTTGTTCACCTGCTGTTCACCTCTCAGTTTCCTCATCTGTGAAGTGGGAATAAACTTTCCCGCTAAGGGTCAACCTTAGTGGGTTGGAATAAGAATTAATTGAAATACTGTATGTGAAGATGTTCCATCACTGACAAAAAGGACCTTGACATTGTAGGGTGCTGCAAAATTGGGTAAGAGTCCACAGATGATACTCCTGAGGGGCCTGCTCTAGTTGTTGCCACCAGATGGCAGCAAAGAGCAAGTTTCCCTTTGAGGAGTCCTCCGTCAGCCCAATGGGATTCAAAGGCAGAATAAAATGGTCGTTGGCTCTCCCTGTTTTCTAACCATTCTTCACTCGGTCCTCTCTGCCTCCCCGACACTGCCCTCGCCCAAGACCACTGTGTATCCTTTTCCTACCAATTCCTTCGATAGGAGTGATTTTTAAACGCACATCAAGGGCAAATTGGACTAAATGGCAATGCCTGTGTTTACAGCTGGTAGTTAATGCAGACCGTCGATAAAAACTGGGCCCAAGGGATTTATGAAATACACATTTAGGAAGCAACAGGGAAATATGAAAATATTTAAACAGGATTACTTATGATCCAAGTCCCTCTCCCAAGCGGACTTATTCATTACCCACTCAGTAAATATTTATTCCCAGCTTGGGAATAAAGATACGCCACCCCCAACCCTTTTCTGAGACAGAGTCTCTCTATTATGTAGCTCTGGCTGCCCTGGAGCTCACTCTGTAGCCCAGCCTGGCCTTGAACTCTCAGAGATCCACCTGCCTCAGCCTCCCAGGTGCTGGGATTGAAGGCGTGCGCCACCAGGTTATTGTTTGCTGTCAGGTTTTTATATTAGCTAAGACGTGAGGGGAAGAGGTGTGTTACAGGGTGTAGACATTTGGAAGGGAGGGTCAATCGGGGCAAGAGAGGGCTACGCAAAGGAGCTCGTAAGGACCCTCCACGCTGACCGAACAGGGCAGATGGTTCAATAAAGCTCATGCAATTTTATATCAGCTGGATTGAGAAAACGATGGATGAATGACCATGTCGCGATTCAAGGACACTTCGCTGATTTCTAGTTTGTTACCACATAACAAACTGTTCGTAAGACTCCTCGTGCACGCTTCCGGAAGGCACCGTTCATCTGTTCCAAGGAGCTGCACTGATGACACAGCATTCCTTATGATGCTGTTGTGACCGCCGCACAAGGCTGTCATGATCCACGAGAGGCTGCTTCCTGGACAATGGTTCCTTCTTGTCCCTATCTTCACAGGTCAGAATGGCTCTTCTAAAGCATGTCTTCGTATAAAGCATGCTCCTATTCTCCATCCCCCGAGCCGGTGACATTGAGTGACCCTGACCCGGAGCCATGGACCAAGCACACTGTGAGTAGAATTCAGGCATCCGTGAGAGTGGATGGAGGAAAAGAAACGCGTTCCTTTATTTTCACCAATTTCAGGTGGAAACTCGGGGTTTCTCCGGCTCTTACGAACGGAGACTACAGATCATGGCGGTGTTAGCAAAGCTGGTGTCTTTGCCACCCGGAGTTACAGATGTAACTCAGCCATGTAATCTCAGAACTCAGTCACCAGGACTTAGAAATTATGCTCATTTTTGATGAGCTGTTAGATTTTTTTTTTTTTGTTTAGGGTATCAGTACATCCCAATTTGGTTTTGTAAAGAATTTTGATAATCGTGTTTTAATGTAACTGTCTGCTCTACAGCATTGGTTTAGTTCAGGTGTTTGAAACCATTATTCTGAGGACAGTTCTTCAGCTTCTCAGGATGCCAAAGGGATGCCATGCCTAGGAAAGGTAAAGACACTCTGTCCGGTAGCGCCTCTCCTCTCTGGGAGGGCTCGGAGCTTTGTGACTTTATGCACCTGGGGAACCTTTTCGTCTTTGTGAGCCCCTCTTCCATAAACGATAGCAAGAATTATATTTTACAGTTGTGTTGGTATATAAAGGCAGACATCAGCCAGGCATGGTGGTGCACGCCTTTAATCCCAGCACTGGGGACATAGAGGCAGGTGGATCTCTGTGAGTTTGAGGCCATCCTGGTCTACACAGTGAGACTTTGTCTTAAAAGAAAAAAAAAAATGTGAACGCCATCCAGACTGGGTCCACTGTGGTCTCGGTTATTTTTCTGTTCTCCAAAGCAATTAAAACATTTTTGTTGTCTCTCTACATCTGCTCGGCCTGATGGAAAACTTGGCCTTGAATGAACTCATCCATTTCCAATTCTTCATTGATATATCCCAGTGATGCTTATGCCTCCACTCTCTGTCTTATCTGTCTGTCTGTCTGTCTGTTATTTGTATGTGTGGTGGGTGGGTGGAATCCTAGGGCCGAAGCCCAAGGCCTTGTGTGTGCTAGGCAAGTGTTCTGTCGACCATTGGACCATGCCCCCATGTAGCCCATGCTGGACTTGGACTAATGTAGGACAGGCTAGACTCAAACCTGTGACCCTCCTGTCTCAGCATTCTGAGTACCTGGGGTTACAACTAAGCACCACACATCCAGCCTGATGGTCTGTCTTGAGTGGCAAATGGATCTGCCAGGCTATCTCAGAACATCCCTGCTGACTGTCCCTGTGGTGTTCCGCTGCCTGACGAATCACAATAGAGAATGGACTTAGCAGCCTCCTGGACTCCTCCATCCCTCACTCCCCACACGCCATCACACAAGTCCTGTTAGCTCCACCTCCAGCACCTACCCCAGACCCCACTCACCCATCCTACCCATTCTCCAGTGACCCACTTCGGGCTCGACTCCCGTGCCTGGAATGTTCCCATGGCTCCTTCAGGAATCTTCTTACCTCACCTGTCTCCAGAGACATCTTGCCGGAACCCTCATTTGATCAAATCCCCTCCGTCCTTGGACCAATCCCTCCTTTCTACGTCGATGGATCTTCAGCTTCAGAGTTTGTTAGAAGTACAGGCTTACGGAGCCTTTCATTTGCCTCTAGGTGGAGACCTGGAAGGCTTTAACGGCAAGTGGCTAGGCTCCTTGTGGCCAGTCCTTTGTGGTGACAGTTCTTGGAGAAGCACAGTAACGCCCGCTACACAAGATACTGCATTCAATTTCCTTCCCGGCCTGGGTCCTGTGTAAATGCTTTCCACATCTGCACACCTTTATACCTCACGTCTTTACCCATGGTCCCTGTCTGTGGTGTCTTTATTTCCCTACCAGACGAAAACCTCATCTCGGGGGATTCAGTTCGGAGGCTTCTCATTTCAGATCATTCTTAGACACCTCCAGGTAGCAACCATTGCTCCCTTCTCTGCATCTCTAGGCCACTATGTACAGCTTGGATTCACGTTCTTATTACGTAGGCAGGTGGGGAGGGGGAGGGACAGATAACTCAAAATAAGTTGATCAGAAGAACTCAAAAGACTGAACGCCTGTGACAGCCGGTGTTGATTGTTAACTTGATTACCTCTAAAATGAGAGGCTGAAATGAGTCACATGAAGTTCAGGTGCGTCTCTGTCTCTGCTGGAGCAGGTGCTGGCAAACGCTGGCTGCCCCGGGTTAAGAACGAACAGCAATAACAAAACCTGGCGGCCGGCAGTCTGGGGGTGTAGCTCTGGGAGAGTTCCTGCCTATTGCATGTGAGACTCTGGGTTCAGTGCTCAGCATTACAAACCAAAGCGTGTCTACAGCGTTTGCCAGTCTCTCTGGTATAAAGCTTCCCAGTGCAGTCAATTTTAATTTGGCCATGTGATGTCACTAATCATGTACACGGCGATCTAAACAATCAGCCATTCTGGATAGTAACATTTGGCTTCGGCCCACCACACTCGAATCTGAAGTTGAAGTAACTATTTAGTTCAGACCCATGTCTTGGAACTTATTCCCACCAAGTTGGGTCTATGTTAGCAAAACGGGCCTTGAGCTACGAAGCGATGACGTGGCCCTTGAGTTTAGCTTGTACGATGAGCAGTCTGGAAGCAAGGATGACAGGGGAAGGCGAGGGTCCACGTCACCCCCAATACGTTTGCTTCAATGCCCAGTTGCCTGGAACATGACCAGCGCTTCCTTTTGTGTCACATGACCCGGCGCCTGCGACTTTACCCTTGCTTATGACCTTGGCAAGTCGAGCAGCTCCCCCTAAATGTCTGCTGTATTTTTTCTCTCACGTGAACTGGCAGGAAAAGAGGTCTATTCTATCACAAGGGGTCCCCCGTGCAGAACAGCCCGTGGATATCAGGTACCGAGAGTGGCTCAGAGCCATCTGCACCGCTGATTAACGGGGAGGCTGCTGAATACTAAGTCGCAGACTCCAGCCCCTGCGCGCACTCCAGACCTGCTCGAGGCCTTAATTATCACCCTGCCAAGACTGAAATGCAGAAGCACTGACAGCAGTCAAAAGAATGCGAATTCCTTCTCTCAACAACAACAACAAAAAAGGCAACAAATTCCAGGGAGAGAATCAGAGGGGCAGGGAGGAAAAGGGAGAAGGAGGGAGAGAGAAGCAGACAGAGGGGGAACAGGAGAAGGAGAGAGAGATTACCAGTTAACTACAGTCAGTGGTCAAGGCTGCTGTGCAGGGATTGTTTAACCAGGTAAAGAATTCGCTTCGATTACAGTTAGCTCTCAGTCCCGACTGCAAACCAGAATCACCCACACCCAGGGAAGTGTCCAAGGAGAAGCCTGCCTGGGCTGATGTGGTTTAAACAGATTGGATTAGAATCTAGTAACATTTTTTTTTTTTAATTTTTAAACCCTCCAGGTAATTCTAATATGCTTAAAACCAACTTAATGCAATGGTGCTTGAACTGATAAGTCATTCCCTGGGGGAACCTTATGAAGTATGCAAGCTCCTGGTTCTCACCCAAAGAGTCTGATTTGGTAGGGTGATGAAGGGGGACTTGGAACTTACATTTTAAATTAGTGGTCCAGGGAATGCTATGTTAATTTCTTTTACTATTAATTACCTATTTATGTTTATGTGTACGCATGAAGACTTGCACATGTGTGTGCACCACGGGTATGTCAGGCATCCTCAGAGTTTTCCCAAGAGTGTCAGATCCCCTGGAGCTGGAGTTATAGGCAGTTGTAATCTGGGATGCGAGTGTTGGGAACTGAACCCAGGGCCTCTGCAGCAACAGGAAGTACTTTTAACTGCTGAGCCATCTCTTGGGCCCTTTCTTTCTTTCTTTTTAATTATGCACACGTGTGTGTGTGTGCTGCGTGTGGGTAGTGCTTGTGAATGTGGGTGCCCACAGAGGCCAGAAGGGGACGTTGGATCCCCAGGAGCTGGAGCTGCGGCTGATAGTAAGTCACTCGATATGAGGGTTGAGATTGGAACTCAGGTCCTCTAGGAGAGCAGCCAGCGCTCTTATTCGCTGAGCCAGCTCTGCAGCCCAGCATATTCCTTTTAAGGACACTTGACAAAAATGCACCAGAGGCCTTGGGGCATGTACAGCTTTGGGGTCTACCCTGAAGAAATGACTAGAGGTGTGTGCGATGCCCTGTGCTTGAAAAGGGTCTCCATGGCACTGTGCCTGTCAGTGGCCCCTAACGTTGGATCGACTGGGGAGTTAAATACTGTATGCTAATTGTTCTCAACTCAGGTTGCAATGGGAAATGGAGAGAGTACTGTGAACCTCTGGGGTATTTAGAAATGTCTAGAGACGTTTTTGATTGTCACAACTGGGAAAGGAATGATATTGGCTCCCCGTGAGCAGAGGCCAAGGTTTGCTAGTACCCTACAGGACTCAGGAGAGCTCCCGGCAGCAGCGACTTACCACGGCTGGAATGTCAGTAGGGCTGATGCTGAGAAACCCTGCCGTGTCCTGGTGTCTGGCTCCCACTGCTAGCTAATGACATGAGGATTTCTGGGGGAGACGCTGTGGTACGGTAGGAACAGCAGCCCTCGGATGGGTCTCCTGGGCGACCGAGCTGAGTGTCTCCAGTTTTCATTTTCGGAAAAGTGAAAATATCTTATGTGATCAATAACAAGCCACGTTACATAAATTCTCCACTTCCCTAATAACATTGGGTTCCTGAATCCAGTAAAAACACCAGCCATCAACCAGAAAAGGACAAACAGTGGGACACTACTCGAGGACACAAGAAGGCAATTCTTACAAGCACACACGCAGCTGGATGTCGTGGTATACACCTGGAACCAGCCCTGGGTAGTCAGAGAGGCAGGAGGGTCACAAGTTCAAGGCCAGGCTCAACTATATGGAGTTCAAGGCTAACCTGAACTGCATGAGATCCTATATTAAAAAATCAAAATCAACAAATAAACAAGAAAAAAGACATCCAAACTAGCAAAACACAGGCTCAAGCTCATTGAGAATTAGAAAGATGCTAATTAATAATGACCATGGAATTTGCCTACTCACATTTTTAGATGGACACATATTTTAATAGTTGGTACTGTCTGGTTGTAATGGTTCCTGTCAACTTGACACAGCTAAAGCCATCTGGAAAGAGGAACTTCAGTTGAAAAGATGTCTCCATTAAATTGGCCTGTTGCAAGCCTGTGGGTGATTAATGACTGGTCTGGGAGGGCCCAGTACACTGTGGGCGGTGCCATCCCTAGGCTGTGGTCCTGGATGCTATAAGAAAGCAGGCTGAGCAAGCCATGGGGAACAAGTCAGTAAGCAGTGTCCCTCCATGGCCTGTGTTAAAGTTCCTGCCTCTGGGTTCCTGCTTTGAGTCTCTGACTTGGCTCCTGATGATGAACTAAAACCTGTAAGCCGAATAAACCCTTTCCTCTTTTAGGTTATGGTGTTTTATTACGACAATAGAAACTGAACTCAGACACGAGTGTTAACAAATGACTGGGAAAATAGGCAGGTCCGTAACCCGTGGTGAAAAAGTAACCTGGCACAGAGTCTGCAAATTGGTACTGTTTAACAAATTTTAAATTCGTGATGATTTTTTTTTTCTTGTTAGCTCTGTATTTTAAGATGTGTAGGTTTGAGAGCTGGAGAGATGGCTCGGTTGTTAAGAGCACTGGCTGCTCTTCCAGAAGACGAGGGTTCAATTCCCAGCCCCCATATGACAGCTCACAACTGTCTGTACCTCCAGTTCCAGGGGATCCGATACCCTCCCACAGACACGCATGCATACAAGACACCAGTGCACATGCGAAAGGTATATAGGTTTATAGGGTAAGCCAAAAGAGATACATTTCAGATCTTGTTAGGTGTCGCCAAATACACATTTTTTTACACACTTACACACACACACACACAAATAAATCTTTAAAAAGTACTTAACTAGTTTATATGTATGAATAAACACATATGTGTTAATAGTAACTAAATAAAAATATTGTCACCCATGAAACTACAAAGGAAAAATATATACTCCAACATGTTTCCCATGATACAAATTCATTTTTAAGACATTCACTGGGAGGACTGGGAAGGGGCTGGGAAGATGGCCAGGTGGGTAAAGTACTTGCCATGGAATCATGAGGACCTGAGTTTGAATCCCTGGCATGGAAGCACATGACTGTCATTCCAGTGTCCTCACAAAGACAGATCGATAGGGAGTTCCTGGAAGCCGTTGGGGTATCTAGCTCAGCATGAGCAGCAGCCAATGGCAAAGGGACCCAGCCTGAGGAACCAAGGCTGACCTCAGATTACCACTCACATGTGGGGTATCTGTGTGTCTGTACTCACACAGACAGGCAGACACCACACACACACATACATACATGCAAACACAAACATCATACACACACACACACACATACATGCAAATACACACAAACAGCACTCACACACAAAACCATACAAACACACATACATGTACACATACACATGTACACACACAAACATGCAAACATACATACATACACACACACACCCCAAATACACATGTACACATGTATACACATATACACAGCAACAGCTTGGAAGATACATTAAAATGCTTCACTATCGAGCAGTGGTGTGTGTGTGCGCGTGTGTGTGTGCTTTTCTCTGTTTCTAACACTTCTGCAACGAGGTTATAATTCTTCTGAAATTAGAAACTCTGAAAAACCTACAAGGAATGTTATTTTTCTCCTCGAAGTCCGTCTACCTATGTGAGCCTGCCGTGCGCAGCTCTGGTGCAGTGATGTGCAAACAGGATTTGCCTGTGAGTGTGATATTTGCCAGGGATCTAAGGTGAAGCTACTGGGCCAGTCAGCTGGAATGGTGACCCTGGGAGACCTCTGTTAAAATCGGCATTTCCTCTGTGTGTGACTCCGGGTGGATTTCAACTGGGGATCAATTTACTTAACATGAAAAACACTTCCACTATCAGAATTCATTGTTATCTTCAGTTTATTTATTTATTTTGGTTTTTCAAGACAAGGTTTCTCTGTTGTAACTCTGGCTGTCATGGAACTCACTCTGTAGACCGGGCTGGCCTCGAACTCACAGAGATCCGCCTGCCTCTGCCTCCCGAGTGCTGGGATTAAAGGCGTGCGCCGCCACTGCCTGTCCAGTTCGTTTATTTTTTTTTTTAAGTTTTCTTCCTACAAAGCAAGTGCCTCTGTCCCCAGAAGGGAAGCAGAGCTCTGAGTCCTTCATAATTACAGGGCACGGGCTTCAGCCCTGGGTGTTGTTCTAGAAGCATAGGTCCTTGAAGGAACCATCCGAGGTCCTTGGTAGGAAATGGCAATTTATTTAATTGTTCCGTGCTGATTTAGTGTGTGTGTGTCCTGGCTTGCTTTTCTGTCGTGATAAAACACTGGCCTAGTGCATCTTCGGGGAGGAAAGGGTTTATTTCGGCTTACAGGTCGCACTGCGTCACTGAGGGGAAGCCAGGGCAGGAGCACAGGCAGGAACCTGGAGGCAGGAACTGACGCAGAGACCACGGAGGAACTGCTTACTCTTGTGGCCCCCCTCCACCAGCTGTGTAACCACCTTTCCTCAACGGTCCAGCCCCACCTGCTCAGGGTGACACCACCCACTGTGGGCTGGACCCACCTACATCAGCTAGAGATGAAAGCATAGGAAAGCTCAACATTCATTCATTCATATGCTCAGGGAATATTTGAGACTCCTGTGTTGAACTGGAGAGAGGACTCAGGGGCTGAGAGCACTCGCTGCTCTTGCCGAGGACCCGAATTTGGATCCTAGCACTCAGTTTGGGCAGCTCAGAACCATGCGTGTGGGACTGCAGCTCCACGTGACCTGACGCCCTCTTCTGGCCTCCTTGGGCACCTGTGCTCATGTGAACACACCCTAACACAGACACACACATATGCATCTTTAAAAATAAAAAACTGCTTTTTTTGGGGCACAATCCTAGGTACTACCTAAGCACTAATAACACAGATGTGGTTCTTGCTCCTCTGTCCGGAGACCAGCGACTTCCGGGGTTAGAGAGAGGATAGCTGAGGGACCTGTGACTTATGACTCAAAATCCAGTACTCGTGCCTGCATATGCCAGCAACATCAACAGCATTAAGAAGTTGGCTCCTAACGGCTCCTGTTGATTACGATGCCTTCCGAGGGGAAGAACTTGTCTGTGTAGATAGAATTGCATTTTCAAATTCGGACAATGAAGGCTTAATGAGAACAAGGGATGTGTGTGTGTGTGTGTGTGTGTGTGTGTGTGTGTGTGTGTGTGTGTGTTGGTGGTGAAACAAATAGAGTTGTTCACTTCTAAAAGGGGACAAGAGAAGCAGCCTCTCCTGGTAGCCGGGGGAAGAGAGCAACGACTAAGGAGGTGTGGAGAGACTACATGTATTTGTACTGTGCGGATCCCTCTGCAAGTAAGCTGGGCCCCTTCCTGTCCCCAGTTCTGGCAACTATAGACTGGTCATGCTCAGCCAGTAGCCCCGCCCCCCAGGGGGGACCACCTCCCTTGGAGTCAGCTGTTGTGCCCTGTGTCACCACCTTCTAAAAATGAGACACATATCCGATGCTGACCGACAGGACCGAAGGCTTTTGGGGAGGGGAGGGGCAGCTGAGGCCTTTGCTGTGTTGCTGCTCGGCTTCTCCCTGCCAGGCTTCCTTCCCAAACACTCTCCAGGGCTCCACTCACACAGCGGGCTCCAGTCAACACAGGGCCCTGGACGCTGGGGTGAGCGTTGGAGGCAACTTAAGTCATGCTCCCAAGGGGTGCCCAGTTCGTGTTCACCTTGAAGGCTCTAGCTTCTACCTCCTAAAGGTTCCATAATGTCCTCAAACGGTGCCACCAACCAGTTGACCGAGCATTCACATCCCCAAGCCTGTGTGGGGCAGTTCTTACTCAAACAGAACGCGAGATTGGGAGGGGCATGGGAGGAAGAGTCTGGAGAGTTAGGGTTGGGGTGAGGGATGGATTTGATCAAAATAAAATACGTTCATGTGTGAGGAAAAAAAGAGTTCTCCTCGGGTGTGAACCTCTGATGGTTTCTACAGTTCCTGGGTCTTGGGTTCTACATACAGAACTCTGGGGGCGGGATCTATTTTTGGACAGTTGGAGCTCCTCTTTAAAAGCCAGTTGTTGAGGGGTCCCTGCACCACGTCAGTACGGCGCGTGTTCTTGTCACTTTGTAACTCTAAAGTGATGTTGGTTTCTGTTTTTTGTTCCTTTTCGTGCAGCCCTTTCTGGCCCACGGAAGCCCCCTATTTTTGGGTGTCTGGGGAGATGGAGCTGCAGAGGGAACTTAAGTCCTCGGCATAACGTCGGCTGTGAGTGCCCTCAGCTCTGCTCTTTTCCTTCTGCAGCTGGCAAGCTGGCCCTGTGGGTGAGGCAGTTTACTCTGTAGCATGTAGCGAAGGATCGTCTGAACAGATGTCACTCAGATGCTCTCTGCATCACATGGACAGGTTTTGTTTGTTTGTTGTTTGGGTTTTGAGACAGGGTTTCCCTGTTGTAGCTCTGGCTGTCCTGGAACTCACTCTGTAGACCAGGCTGGCCTCGAACTCACAGAGATCTGCCTGCCTTTGCCTGGGGTTAATGGCCTGTGTCACCACTGCCTGGCTCATATCTAGAGTTTTAAAATCGTGTTGGAATTCTGCTGGTTGAGTCTTCAAGTCAACATTTGTGTGTGGAGATCTCTCTCTTTCTCTCTCTCTCTCTCTGTATGAATGCATTAGCATGCACATGCGTACACATGCGTTTGGAGGGTCGACTTCGGATGTCTTCCCCAATTGCTCCCCACTGTACTTTTTGAGGCAGGATTTCTCACCAAGCCTGGCGCTCCCCAATTCAGCTAGTCTGGCTGGTGAGTGAACCCCAGGGATTCTGCCTTCCCAGCTCTGGGGTGATAAGCCTCTGTTGTGCCCCACTGGAGATTCAAACTCAGGTCCTCATGCTTGTGCGACAAGCATTTACCAAATAAGCCACAGCCCTCCAGCCCCAGCCCTCAGCCAGCACTTTGCACAGCAGAAGCGGATTTATCAATAGGCAGTGAAAACACATATGTGGGAATATACACACAGGTGCATATATACACCTCATGTGTGTGCATTGTAACGGGGATCCTTCGTTTTATGTATGTACACGCAAATGTCTATACACACACAGGAGAGTGAACACCTTCTTACATGCCGGAACCTGGGGAAAGGCCTGTACTCAGTGGGCCTGACATGTGTGTTGTTTTCAATTCTTTGAGTACAAGTGACGGGTACCAGGTTGGCCATTCCAGGGCAAACATACACCTGTGAACACTGTGTGCATATCTGGGGTCCCAGCGGAGTGTCTAATTGGAGTAGTCAGGGGGTCACATGCGCATTCTGATATTGGCCCTTGGTGAGTTCCATTTTATCCAACTGACCCTGTCCAACGGGATGCATCTTCCTTCCTTTTTTTCTTTTTAAAATGTGTGTGCACATGGAGGAGCAGGGTTCACAACCACCTAGGACTCCAACTCCAGGGGGTCTGATGCCGCTGACCTCTGCGTGACCTCAGGCACCTGCACACATAGACGCACACACACACACAAGTACACAAGCATACACAGGATAAAAAACTGAAATTAAAATTTTAAATACAGATAAAGCCAGGCATGGTGATGCATGCCTTTAATTTCAGAACTCAGGAGACAGAGGCAGGAGGATCTCTGTGACTTTGAGGCCAGCCTGATCTACAGAATGAGTTCCAGTCAGCTACATAGGGGGACTGTCTCAAAATCACCATTCCCAAACTAAAACGTGTGTGTGCGCAGGTGCACGTGTGTGCGCACAGGTGCTTGTGTGTGCCCCCGAGTGTGAAGCCAGAGGATGAGCTCAGGTGCCACCCTCAAGAATGGTATTCTCCTCTGAAGCAAGGACTCTTGTGGGGCTGGAGCTCATCAGCTAAGCTTGTCTGGCTGTGCAATGTACCTCAAATCCTCTGGGCCCCATTTTTCTAGATCTAGGGTCACAAATGCACGCCTATACATTTTATGTGGGTTCTGGGGCTCAGAATCAAGCCCCTAGGCTTGCAAGTAGTTGCTTTCCTGACTGAGCCACCCTGCTGGCTCCTATTGCAGTGTTTCTGTGTTTCTGGTCCTCTCTCTGAGCCCATTTATCTCCTCAAGCCCCTCTGATTGGCCTCATGACTGCCCTTGACCAGGACTTACACAATCTATTAGCTTCGGCTAGTGTGCGCCTGGAGCCCCAAGACCACTACACGGTAGCGCTAGCCTGCTGGAGCAGGGTGTCACGTGGAGGAGAAATGAGGCTCCTAAGACGCCGTCAGCACCTGACCACAGAGGTTCTCCTAACCGTGCCAACCCTCTAGATGTGCCCAGGTGAGCCCCACAGATTTGTGCAGATGGCCAGCCCACAGAATCACACAGAATTACAAATCACTGCGGTTAAGCCTGTACACTCTAGATCGCTTGTTGTACGGATACAGATAGCAGCTACAGTCCTTGCCCAACTCCTGGGCCTGGAGAGGTGGCATCAGTCAGGAGGGGCCTCCCAACCCCTCCGGGCTTGCACAGTGTAAGAACTACATACTGAGATTTTTCAGTCTGGCCATCACCCATAGCAAGAAGCTAACCTTTGGCACCTAAGCAAGGTACTGTTTGGAAGAGGAAACGATACACCTGGAAGTTCAAAACAACTATTTATCCCATTTGGTTATATGCTGCTTTTATGCAGAGCTGTATAAATACTCCGGGTACCGATTACACATTGTCTTGAATGCCTTTGAAATAAACACCACGAGCATGGGTTGATCTGAATTAAACAGCCAGAGACTGCAGCCTGTGCCATATGTAGCCCTCCACTTCTTCGTTCTCTTGGCCCAGTTTGAGAACAAACACATACACACCGAACCACAAGAGGACTACTGATTTAGAACACATTAAATAAAGCAATGTGTAGGATGTCAACGCAGAGCACTCCAAGACGGGGCCCAGCGCGCTGACTCCCCAGTGCATGTGGAAGACAGGCAAGGCCCATGTGCTGAACTACAAGATACCGCTGGGTCGGGAGCTGCGACGGCAGAATTTCCATACACGGAGTAAAATGTAGCTCAGGGACGTTGTGCTCCTGGGGGGCATTTGGAAATACCTAGAAACTTTTGGTTGACGCAAGTAGGTGTCGGGGTTAGTCAACATCTACCAGGTTGAAGCAAAGGATGCTTCTCGGCATCTTATGGTACCCAGGGGTTATCCTTTCGTGACAACGAATTAGCTGGCTTTGGGACTAGGGGTGTTGCTAGGTGGTGAAGGACTTGCCTAGGTTATATAAGACCCTAGATTCAATCCCTAGCGTAGAGAAGGGAGAGAGAGGGGAAATGAGTAATTTTACTTTACTATTTTTTAAAATGTGTGTTGTATATGTGTTATATGTGTGCACATGCATGGGTGTGTAAGAGCACATGACCGTGCGCATGCGTGCAGAAGCCAGAGGAGGACGTTGGGTGTCCTGCTCTATTGCTCTCCGTCTTATTCCCTTGAGGCAGGGTCTCTCCCTGAGTCTGGCGCTCACCACTTTAGCTTACTCGGCTGGCTGACCAGCAAGCTCCTGTCTGTCCTGTCTCCCAGCCCTGTTTCTATGTGGGTTCTTGGAGTCCAAACTCAGGTCCTCAGGCATGCGCAATGAGTGCTCTTACACACCGAGCCATCCCGAAGCCCTGAAAAGAATCGTTTGACTTAAAAAAGCAATAGTGCTGAGACCAAGCAGCCCCGATTTAGAAGAAATAAAACTGCTTGATAGAATAAGACTTGCGACTGTGACCTTGGTCCTGAGAAGAGCAGTAAATAACGTCGTCCGGTTCCTCACTGCAGCAGCGCGGATGGCGCTCCGCCAGCCGTCCGCGGAGACGCAGACGCGCCTGCGCACACTCTCGTGTGCAGCTGTTCACAGACGCATCATTCCTACGATTCGAAATATACAACCAGATTGGGGGGTGGGTTGGCGCACGCCTTTAATCCCAGCACTCGAGAGGAAGAGGCAGGTGGATCTCTGTGAGTTCAAGGCCAACGTGGTCTACAGAGTGGGTTCCAGGACAGCCAGAGTTACAACAGGGAAACCTTGCCTCAAAAAAACCAATAAAAAATAATAATAATAATAATAATAATAATAATAATAATAATACAGATCTTTAAACAATTCTACAGTTAGAATGGGTGAAATTTATGTTCTATAAACCATAGTTCAATAGATCCTTGCTGTTTGTATGTCTGTAGGCCAGAATATTGGTATTATTTGGGGGATAGTTAGAAATTTAAAAAAATAAATGAAAATTAAGCCTCCGCCTAGACCTGCTGATTTAGAATCTGCATTTATACAACTTTCTCTTGCAGTGCTGAGGATTGAACCCAGGACCATGAGCATGCTAGCCCAGAGCTCTTTCAGTAACTCATCTGGAATCTACATTTTAAGCAAGGTCCATGGGTAGCTCGTATCCACATCAAATACCATCGGCACAGACCGCAATGCCGGAAACCTGAAGCAGACAGAGTTCACACTGCTTTCTGCGAGTGGACAGCAATCAGCATCCGGCCTTTTACTCCTAACCTTCCATCTATAGCAACGCCAATGGCTCATTTTAAATGCACCAATCAGACCAACAGAACCTCTGAGAGGCGGAGACTACAGAAGGGTTTAGGCCGCGCAGTGACCCTACGTGACGTGACGTTGGTCAGCGGCGCTGTGCAGAGTGTCCGCAGTGTTAGTTGTCCACAGCGGTTAGAAGGAGCCAGGCAGCAAGCGTCTGTGGGACTTTTCAACAAAGTTGGGGGCTCAGGTAATCCCAGCACCCTACAAACTAGAGGCGCAGGAACTTCCCAAGGCATGAAGAAGGGACGTGGTCGTGACTCAGTGGTTGGTCAGGTACTGGGGATGGGGACTGGAGAGATGCCTCCGCTGTGAGGAACACACGTTGCTCTTGCAGGAGACCCAGTCTTGATTTGCAGCACCAGCGTCTCCTGCTTCACAGTCTCCTGTAACTCCAGTTCTAGGGAACCCAACACCCTCTTCCAGCCTTTGTGGACACCAAGCATGAACAATGTGAACATACATCTATATGGGCACCCATACATAAATATAACATAAACATAAATACATCTCTTAAAAAAAACAAAGAAAAAAACAGGGTCAGAGCATGACCGCATTGCCACATCTGGTCTCCTTGCAGCAGACTCGGGCTCTATCCCAGGCAGTGTTTGCGGGGTGTACCCCCAAGATACCCATGATTGGGAATGGCTAGAAGGGTAAACCTGGCATGTGCCATGATACTTTCTGTGGATATGAGTTGGGGGCATAGAAGCCCATGCTGGCATAAAGAACAAGGACTTGGCGGCTGGAGATGAGCGCCTGTATTAGGCACGTGCCCTTGAACCTTTGGTAGTTTTTGGCCAGAGTAATTAATTCTTTTTTGTAAAAAAAAAAAAAATATATATATATATATATATATATATATACATATATATATATATATATCTATATATCTATATCTATATATCTTGATTGGGCATGATGGCACAAGCCTTTAATCACAGTACTTGGGAGACAGGGGCAGGCAGATCTCTTAGTTTTGGGCTAGCCTGGTCTATAGAACAAGTTCCAGGACAGCTAGGGCTACACAGAGAAATCCTGTCTTGAAAAACATTAAGTAAATAATAAAATAATAACCTTTATTTATTTATCTTTAAATTAAGATTCATTTTATTTGATACATGTTTTGCCTGCATATATTTTATGTGCACCACGTGCATGCTTGGTATCCACAGAGGTCAGAAGGGGGCATCAGATCCCCTGGAACTGGAGCTACAGATGGTTGTGAACCACCATGTGGGTGCTGGGAATCAAACCTGGGTCTTCTGCAAGAGAAACCAGTGTTCTTAAGTGCTGAGCCATCTCTCCTGCTCCTATCTTTATTGATTTTAATTGTGCCTCTGTGTGGGTATGCACATGTGAGTGCAGGTACCCATGCAGGCCAGAAGAGGGCGTCAGAGTCCCTGAAGCTGCAGTTACAGGTGATTGTGAACCACCATGTGGGCTCTGGGAACCAAATTCAGGTCCTCTAGAAGAGGACCTTAACCACTGAGTCACATGTCCTTTTGGCACTCATTCTTTTTTTTTATTCTGGCTCTCACCATGTAGCCCAGGCTACTCACAGGGGTTCTCAGCTAGAGCCTATCGCCCCCCCCACCCCCCCAAAAAAAGAGCCACCCCCTTTTAGGAGCTTGTGTTCTGTTACAAAATATGCTTCTATTTTAAAAACAGCCATGTCTTATTTATTCATTTTGTGCTTGTGGGAGGGTGTGTGCATGTGTGGGTGTGTGTGTGTCATGACATACACATGGTAATCAGGTGCAACTTGCAGGCCTTGGTTCTCTCTGCCATGTGGGTCCCATTTCAGGCCATCAGGCTTGGCAGCAAGCACCTTTATCCACTGAGCCAACTTGCCAGCCCACAAAACAGACTTCTAAGGAGGCGCAACTGCTTAGGTAACGTTCTGTGACGTAAACCTCTTCGCGAGGCACCTCGGTCTCTGCTGTGCTTTACTCTCTATGGTGAGAAAGCAACTCTCTCGAATCCGTTGTTCTTAGGTAAACGCAAAACTGTTTTTGTTAATCATTCAGATAGTGCATGCTCTTTACAGAGGAGATCAAACACGCACAACCTAAATATGGCCAGGCCAACGTGAGCAGGCATAGCTCTCGTCCTGGGCTGCCTTGAGCATGTATTGATATTTAACATCGCCAGACTGTGCGATGCAGCTTTTGCTGGGGTCTTTCGTTCTTTCTTTTTTTTCCTTCTCTCTCTCTCTCTCTCTCTGGTTTTTTGAGACAGAATTTCTCTGTGTAACCCTGGCTGTCCTGGAACTCACTCTGTAGACCAGGTTGGCCTCTAACACAGGGACATCCCCTCCACCTCAGTCTCCTGAGTGCTAGGATTGAAGGCATCCACCACCATGTCTGGCTCGTTGGGATTTTCTGAGAAAGCAGGGAGGAATGCCACAACGCGCTTCACGTGGTGTGGAACGTTTGCTCAGTGATTGCTGTCTTCTAAAATGACAGCCTCCCATCCTCACCGTCTCTCCTTCCCCGTCTGCCTTTGTTGTATTACAGCCCAGATTTGCCTCAATCCTGTGGAAATAACTCAGTTCTGACACTTAGCTGGACTGTGTACTCAAAAGGACAGATGCTCTATAGATGGCTGATTGTACTCCCGTCCTTTTCTGAAAGAGAGATACAGAGACAGAGACAGAGAGACAGAGAGAGTCAATATCCAGCAGTTATCTGTTTAAGAATGGCTGGGATGTAGGCCAGTGGTCCAGCACTTGGATGTAGGACAGTGGTCCAGCACTTGGATGTAGGACAGTGGTCCAGCACTTGAATGTATAGGTCAGTGGTCCAGCACTTGGATGTATAGCTCAGTGGTCCAGCACTAGCCTCGTATGCATGGTGGGTTGCATCCCAGAACCCAAAACAACCAAACAAAACAAGAAAACTGCTTAGGCATGGGCACAGCCACAGGAAACCATTTTTTGGGGGGTGGACAAATTGGTAGACTGGATGCCAGATTCATGCCTACCTCTAGAAGTGGGGTTGAATCAATCCTATACAAACAAAATCCTATATAAACATTCTGGTTGGGGAATGTAGGAAAGAGAGGATCTATCTATCTTCTATCTATCTATCTATCTATCTATCTATCTATCTATCTATCTATCTACCTATCTATCTATCTTCTATCTGTCTATCTATCTGACTATCTATCTAGACAATGTCTCTATGTAGTCCTGGCTATGCTGGAACTCCCTATATAGACCAGGCTGCCTCAACTCACTTATATCCCCCCGCCTCTGCCTCCTAAGTGCTGGGATTAAAGGTGTGTACCACCCTGCCCGGCTTCAGTGCCAGTAACTTACAATGTTTGTGTTAATTACACAAGTGACAAGGCTCATTATGCAAATGTATGGGAGCAGCCCACCATGCCTTTTAGATTCTCAGCCCTGCATTCCTTCGGGTATAACCATAAATCCATCTTCATTTGGACGGTGAGCGTATTTAGTTATTGCCACCATTCACGTCTGACAGTACTTTCCCCAGAGAAGGTGGGGAGCCCCTGTAGTAGTGATAATGGAGACGTCCGTGTGCACACAGTGACACGTTCTGAGAAACCCACTGCTAGGCAACTGTGTCAGTATATGAACCTCACAGAACATGCCCATGGAAGCCTAGGTGGTTAGCTCAATCACTGAATCAAGTCCTGTGTTAAACGTTAGCTGTATGGAGCTGCTGCTGGCTTAACAGGGCACGTTGTTTTACAGACAGCTCTCTCTCTCTTTATAAGTAGGAAGTGCACTCTAAAATGATTAACAATATTATTCTTTGGCTAATTCAATCCCCGGTCCTGGAGGGTTTCAAGCTCTGCACAGTTTAATCTTCAGCCTAGACCTGGAAGGCTTTGGCCTCCGTACAATCTAATCTTTAAACCTAAACCTAGAATGCTTTAACCTCTGAGACTTACCACTGGCTGAGCTCACTCTGACTCGCTCCTTCTGAACTTAGAGCTCTACTGAACTTGACTGACTCTTTTGGTTGGCTGATTCAATTCTCTTGCTGTTCTGGCTCAAACTCTTCTCCAAGCTTCTGGTTCAAACGGACCTTCTGAGCTGGGTGACCAAACTCTTCTGACTCTGGCTGACTCTCGCAACTTCTCTGACTGCCTCAGACTGAACTGCTCTGCTTGGTTTCAAACTCTCACTGTTAGCTGACTTACTCTCCTCCTGCTGAACTGATTCTGTGTCTCTGCCAGAGACTGCCTGACTCTCTGAGCTGAGAGCCTGCTTTTACATCATGAGAATTGGGCAGGGCCTCACTCCAATTTAGTCTGTTAAGTCTCCCTATGATTCATCACATTGCTTGCTCTTCACTTTGATTCATCTCAGACATCATTTCCTGTCTGACCCTGACTCCTTCTGAACTCTGCTTCCTGCCTCAGCTTTTACTTGTTTCTGTCCTGGGTATTAAAGGCATGTGCTACCACTGCCTTCTGAATACTGGGATTAAAGATGTGTACTAACAACATTCTTTCTACCCTAGAGCAGCCATGTTGACAGGTTAAAAGACCTAATGTTCCTCTACAATTAACTATTCTGTTTTGATGTTTTGAGAAAGGTCTTCTGTAGCTCAGGTTGTCCTCAAACAATGTAGCCAAGAATGACCTTGTACTCCTGATCCTCCTGCCTTCATCTCTTCAGTGCTGAAGATCACAGACTGCATCACCAACCATGTCCAGTTATGTGATCCTGAGGATCAAAACCCAGGGCGTCTTGAACGCTAGGTGAGCATTCCACCCCCTGAGCCACGCCCCCAGCTTCAGGGATTGTGCTCTGTAATAAACCATGTACTTCCACACCCCGGGCAGTACTGTAGGCTTGTTTACACCAGTGTCGCCACGCTTACATGATGTGCTGCACTGTTACATCATGGCGGCTCCAGCCCACTGGGCGCTGAGAATGTTCTGACACCATTATCATCTGATGGGTCCATTGCTTGTTGAAGCGTCATGACCTGGCCCTCGACTGTGTCCGGAGGGCAGATAGACAGGAGGAGGACAAAGAAGGGACAGATGAAAAAATAAGAGAATCATCCCAGAGAGAGGCCTCAGTTGTGTTGCCAAGGATATCTTCCACGAAGCGAGGTCACTGCGGAAGCAGCGCCTGTCAGTCAAGGGGATAGAGAACCAAGGTGATGCGCGGGTAGCTTGTACAATGTGAAGGGCAGTTCCTTAGGAACTCCCATGATTCCTGCCTTCTGTGTTCACACTCTTGTGTGATCCCCTCACCTCAAGAGTGGCTGACATCTAGCCAGGAGAATGTGCGGCTGTTTCTGGTCTTATACCACATGGGACTGTCATGTCTGTCCTGCTGAGAGAGTCTCTTTCCTGCTGAGCCAGCTGCTGTGTGGACAGGGCTACGTGGTAAGGAAACGAGCTTGACCTCCACTGACATAGAAGCCAACTACAGACACAGCTTCTAAGGAACAAAATGCGGCCAGGGTTTACACCGGCTTAAAGCAAGTCCTCCCTGTCGACTCTAGCGAGGAGACCCTTGTTCCACACTGGTAAGGGCTTTGCAGAGAATCTGGCTAAACCATAAGAGAACAAGCATTATAAAAATTAATTTTAGTGCTTTAAGTTATGCATATGTGTGTGGTACGTGCGGGTGCGGTGGAGGCCAGAAGAGGTGGCAGAGCTCAGAAGGAGTCAGTGTCAGACGGGAAGTGACGTCTGAGATGAGTCAGAGTGAAGAGCAGGCAATGTGAAGATGATTCACAGGGAGAGCTAACAGAGTGAGTCAGAGTGAGGACACGCCCAGTTCTCATGATATAAAAGCAGGCTCTCAGCTCAGAGAGCCAGGCGGTCTAAGGCAGAGACATAGACCTCTTGGAGCTGGAGTCACAGGAGATTCCGGGCAACCCAGTGAGGTTCCCGGGGTTGAGCTCAGGTTCTCCTGAAGAGCAGTGAGTGCTTTTAACTGCTGAGTCATCCTCCAGCCCCAAGCATGGGGTGTTTTATGATATGTCAGTGGCAATGTTATGTCCATCATACAGTAGCCAGCGTAAACAAACCTGACTGCCACTCTCCATTTAATCTGCAGCCAGTGCCCATATCACCCGTTTTTACAGTTGCTCTCATCTTATTGACCTGTATTGTTGAATAGAGAGATGCAGGGTAACTCAGAAAACAGACTAAACATGTAGATTGCCCCTGGAGGCTAGGCCCCAGTGTCTGTCATCGAGGGGCTGATGGGAATATTTCCAATTGCAGTGACTTCTTGTTCTTTAAATAACCCTGGTTAGGCAGAGTGGAGGGGGAAAAAAGCCAGTAGTGAATCTCAGGTGTATTATCTCTCTGTTTGTGGTAGAAACGGTTTTTAGTTGGCAGAGCACGTGAGCTGAGGGTTGCTCTCTCAAAGGCACAAAAACCGTTATTTTCAAAGATGGCTTCTTTAGACGCTGCTAATGGGGAAGAGAGAACAAATCACGTCATAAGAGCAATCATCTTCTAACCGCACAACCCCTAAGCAAGAAATTTCAGTTCTAAAAATATGCCACGCACACCAATTCAGAGAGAAAGGTCTCACTGGTTGTGGAAAATCTCTGTGCCCAGAGAAATTGGCCACATTAAGGCGTCGTCGGCTCGATTTTGTCGGTAGCGAGCATAAAGCAGGGTGATGCGCCCGTCCATTGTTCTCCTTTCAGAGGTTTGTCAGAAGTGACAGCAGACTGTGGGGGAATCACAAAACCAATTCTCTGCTGTTCTCTTATTTCCTGTGTAGAGTGGCCTGAAGTCTCCCATCTCATGTTCACCCATCTTCCCTGCTTAAATCTCTGGAATTTACCTAGGCTCATAGGTGGTCTGTGTTTATGTGCTGTGAAATAAAATATCCTTGGTGACCTCCACTGTGGGGGGAAAAAACACAAAAAACAATGCCCTAAAGGGTTTGGAGCCTCATGCTCATCTCTTGTCAACAGGACCGCTCTGGTGGGAAGCAGCAAGGACTCAAAAATGAGGATAATCTGAAAGGTTCATGAACCAAAGAAAGAAAAAATAACCGTGAGATCCCTTCTTCATTAAGAAGGCACGAGAGAGGGCGGAGGAGAGGCGGTACATTTGATAAAGCACTTGCTTACCACGTTCCAGGACCCGAGGTGTATCCCCAGAACCCATGTACCATGTAAAAAGTCCAGCACTTGGTAGCAAGTGTTTGTAATTCCAGTGCTGCCTCCCCAACTCACAGCAATAAGAAACAACTCGTTGCTTTTTACAACTTCACTGTGCAAGATGGCTGCCTGGTGGTGGGTGTGTAGGAAACCTTTCTTAGAGGTGGAAGGTTCCGGCTAGCATCCTTGTAGCATGTGCCACAGACCTGAGGGACTCAGAGGTTTTCCCCAAAGAATTTTGCTCTCAGTATCTCAGTCTCTACCCCACCTTTCTCCCAAATCCCAGGACTGGTGAGTTTTTTAATTGCATTTTGTTTCCCTCCCAACTCCACTGAGGCATAATTTGCGTGCAATAAGATGCAACACTGGGGTCACATATTTAGATAAAGATACACTTAGATACAATGTTTGTTTTTAAGGCTGAGTCTTGCTGTTGGCTGGCTCCCATTCTCAGGTCTCTTGCCTCAGCCTCCTGCTGGAATTATGGGCAGGCAATTACCACACTTGGTCATTTAGATACAATTTACAAAGAAATATATCCAGAGGTACTCCTCTGCAGGTAAGAACATAGGCATGTCAGGTGGCTCACAATGGCCTCTGACTCCAAGGTATCGGATGCCCTCTTCTGGTGGCCTTGGGCACTGCACTCATGTGCACATACCCGTGCAGAGACACACACAGATACACATGATTTAAAAAAAAATTAAATTTAAAGCAGTCATAATTTAGAAAACAAGAACATTCTTGCCAATCCTCTTTAACTGAGATTGGCCCCCACTCTCAACCCCACCGTGCACTGCTTTCATTTCTTCCCTCTTTAAAACACGTTAAATAAATCCATTTGTACAGCCTGCACCTTTTACACATGGCCTCTTTCGCTCAGCATGATATCTCCGGCATCATGAATGCCTTTGCCCACATCAGCTGCGTCAGCTGCTCTGAGTAGATTCCTTCCTCAAGGACAGACCACCAGTTCGTTTGTCTTGCTCTTTCATTTCTAGGTTAGTTTGGGATGTAAAGGAATCCCCTGGATGCTGTCTGTGCTTCATATTTGGGGACCAGCCGTCTCTCTCTAGCTCCTTTCTCGTGTCTTGCTTTAATGTCTGTAGTCAGTTTTCATTGTGTGAGCCTTGATCTTCTCTCGTTCCTCTTATTTATAGGACCTTGATAGTGTGCGGTGACTGGAGTACTCTCGTCTCTCCTTCGTTACGGTTTGATAGCTGCTGCTGCGTAATGGAAAGCTATTGATTATTATTTCTCGTGCTTTCATCTTATATTTGACTGTCTCTCGGGAGCCTTGTTGGTTTTAATAATGTCTTAGTGTGTCTCTTGGAGCTCTTCGTCTCGTAGTTCCATCAGCTGTAAATAATGATTTAGCTCCTTTTAAAATTGTTTCTGCAGTGTCGGAGGAAAAGGGGAAAGATGGAAAGATGGTTGGGGTCTGGGGCTGTTAGGATAGGAAGGGGGGGATCAAATGTGGTCACCTGACTCCATGTGTGGGGGTGGGAATGAGGACACTGGGCATCTTGGACCCTAGCTGGGGGGTGTGAGTTGGAGGGAAGGGCCTTGGGTAAGTCCAACAGGGACTCATTTCCTGCCTGAAAAAATTGTGTAGTGTATGGCTCCCTCCACCCCAACCCAGCCTGTGCCACAAACATCAGAGAACTTTAAAAGTAGGGAGGCCAGTGTAAAAGAGCAGACTACTCCTGGCAGGCAGTCCTCCTCCCCACTCTGAAGCTACCCCAGGTGCAGTTCGTTGGGGAACTTTTGCTGTTGTTAATTGTTTTTGAAATAGCGTCTCTCTGTGTAGCCCTGGCTGGCCTTGAACTCAGAGAGATCCACCTGTCTCTGCCTCTGGAGTCCTGGGATTGAAGGTGTGCACAACCACCCTCAGTTTGGATTTTTTTAAAACAGGGTTTCATGTATCCCAAGCTGGCCTTGAACTTATCATATAGCTAAAGATCACCTTTAGCTTCTGATCATCCTGTGTTCACCTCCAGGGTGCTGGGACTACAGGCATGCAGCACCAAGCATGTTTTTATGGGGCGCTGGTATTCAAACCCAGGGCCTCATGCATGTTAGGTGAATAGTGTACCAACTGAGCTACGTACCCCCACTTTTCGGGGTGTCTTTTAAGAGTAGGAAGGGAAATTCAGTAAGTAGTGGTTGAAGGAGGTGATTGGAGGAAAATATTTTTTGATAGACTGTCCATCAAATCCACTGTGTTTAAAGTGTCACCGTGTTGCCGTTTCTATTCTAGGAAGGGAGCCAGTAAGAGGACCGTGGAGAAGCCCTTGCCACTTCAGGTGAAAACCTACCTGTGTATTGGTGAACTAGACTTAGGCCAAGCCTTCCATGGCTCCCACAGTTGGATGACGAGGTAAATAAAATAAATATCAAATACCAATCGGGCAGGATCGCACAAGGGCAAAATGGGGCCGCCCCTGCAGCTACTTGTTCAGGCCACTAGATGGCGCCTCCGCTATGGTGTGGCAAAAAACGCAGCCAAGCAATGGCTCTCCGGGTGGTGGGAGGGAGCCCAGAGGCTGGAGCAGTAGAGGTGTATGTTACACAGCGTGGGACAAGGGGGGAGGGTGGCAAATACAGAAAAGAAAGACTTTTAAACATTTAAAAATGAAGTAAGTGGGCACGAAGAGATACCATTTCACACCTGTGAGAATGGCTACTAGATATTTTAAAATATGGGGGCTGAGCAATGTAGGTGAGGGCGTGGGGGACACTGGAGCCTTACTTCATCACTGCTAGTAATTTAAAGAGGCGTGGCCACTGCGGAAAAACCATTGTGACTCTTCAAAATGTTAAGTGAAGAATTTGCTGGACGGTGGTGGCGCACGCCTTTAATTCCAGCACTCTGGAGGCAGAGGCAGGTGGATCTCTGAGTTCGAGGTCAGCCTGGTCTACAGAGTGAGTTCCAGGACAGCCAGAGTTACAGCAGAGAAACCCTGTTTTGAAAAACAAGGCAAAACAAACAAAACAAATCCAGCGATCCCACTTTTAGTTCTAAACCCAAAAGAGTCGGAAGCAGTCCCTGGTGTGGTGGCTACACCAAGCAGATCCTTTGTCTCAACAGAATTGCTTCCAGAAATTTATCCTAGAGATACATGTACGGGTGACATGGTATATATCAAAGGCTGTTTTTTGCAGCATTGCCTGACAGAACAGTGCGTTACAGACAGCCTTAAGAAGCCATCATTTAGAGACTGAAGTCTGCTGCCGCCATTCAGTGTAATACTACACAGCCCTAAAAGTAGCAAGGAGATTGTGTGCTAAAATGATTGCTGTCTCTCCATCCCTAATTTTTTTGGATGGAGGGGAGGTTTTGAGACAGGGTTTCTCTGTTGTAACTCTGGCTGTCCTGGAACTCACTGTGTGTACCAGGCTGGCCTCGAACTCACAGAGATCCGCCTGCCTCTGCCTCCGGAATGCTGGGATTAAATGCGTGCGCCTCCACAATGGCCCGGCTACCATCCCTAATTTTTATCTTCCATTTTATTTGTTTGTGTGTGAGAAGGCGCACACACATTTCACGGCACAGGAGTGGAAGTGAGGATGGCCTGCGGAAGCCAGTTCACTTCTTCTGCCATGTCGGTTCCAGGGATCAAGTTCAGGTCGTTGAGTTTGGTGACCAGTGCTGAACCATCTCGCCAGCCTCTTGGGGTGGGCGTGGTGGAGTTGGAGGAGTCATTGGATCAGGAGGATTTATGTTCACAAAAGGATTACTATTCATGGAAAATGTCTTGGCAGTACGATCGTGAGATGGAATTATTTTCTGGGATCTCCTCTAAATCAAACCACCTGAGGGAAATTGGGTAACATACAATTAGCCACAGCATCTACCGCTAGAAAAGTTCTAAGACACTACAACACCCGCTGACCCACCTGGAAAAGTTGTAGGTCATGGGTACAGAAGACTCGGCCATTTATCCTGCAGTCGGGACCCTTTGGGTGCTTGAGAATTGCCTCCTTCATACGGAGGGCGGACAGAAGTGCGGGTCCCGATGCTTGGCACTGTGTGGGCAACATCTGGTAACAGACGGGAGAGTGTTTAAAACAGTGTTCTTCTTAGTGTGCAAGCCAGTCAAGGAGGCATGTCTGTGACCTCTCCCGCTAGTCTTCACGGTAACCCTTCCTCAGGCATGCTGGCTGTGAAGGTCAACCAAAGGGGTCCACGCCCTTGAGCCTAAGGACCTGTGCAAGAGGTTACTTAGGTGGCTATTCTGTAGATGTGATTAAGGATCCCGGATGGGAGCGATACGTGGGCCAGCCCAGTGTGATAGGAAGGACAGAGAGAGGAGGTTTGACGAATGTTGGAGTGGGAGGGAGGAAGAGGGAAGGAGAGTGGAGAGGGAGAGAGAGAATGCTGTATTTGATACCTTCGTGGTTTATAATTTTTTTAAAAATTATTTTTAATTTTTTAAAGATTTAATTATCTTTATTTTATGCACGCGAATGTTTTTCCTGCCTATATGTGTATGTGCAGTTGTGTGCAGTGTCTGAAGAGGCCAGAAGAGGGCATCAGACCCTCTGGGACTGGAGTTACAGGCGTTTGAGAGCCAACCTGCGGGTGCTGGGAATTGAACCTGGGTCCTCTGGAAGAGCAGCCAGTGCTTTTAGCTACTGAGCCAGCTATCTAGCCCCAAACTTGCTGATTAGACAGAGAAAGGAGCCCTGGGCTGTCGAGATACCTAAATTCGTTCCTTGGAAACCGCACGTTGGAAGGAGGGAACCGACTCCCACAAACTATCCTCTGACCCCTCCACCTGCACACACGCACTCTCATAAATAAATTTAAAATAAAACTTCAAAGAGCCGTGAATCAAAGAATGTGGGTGGCTTCTAAAAGCTGAAAAGGCCAGGAAATGGATTCTTCTAGAATGAACGTGCCAACAAGCAGTCTTCAGATGCTTGGAACTTAAAAAAAAAAAAAAAAAAAGCATTGTTTTAAGGCGTTAAGTTTTTGGTCTTTCATTAAAGCAGCCATAGGAAACGAGTGTGTGGACCTCCTTGCTGCTTCTCCCATCAGGCTCTCTTCTCCCTCTCAGCTCTGCCCCCCAATCCTGGTGTCCGAGGGGTCTTCCCCAGCTGCCCCGAGGCTTTCCTTATGTCAGGAAGGGGAGGAGTCTTTAGTTGAATGTCACTCTCTGCAAAGCTGTCCCTGAACGCCTTATTGAAGATTGTAATTCTTCCCATTGCACTCTCTGAACCCTCTTCCTGGTTCGTTTTTTCCCTATGACTCATTTTCCTCACTGACCTTGATTATTGTTGGTCTCGCTCACTAGAACGGGAGTGTCGCGGCCCGGGAGTGTGTTTGCTGGACGACAGGACCTTGTTCCCGCTAGGCAGGTGTTCAGCCACTGGCTGAGCTGCACACACAGGCTGATGGGTTCTTCATGTTCCTCCAGCTTAAGAAGTAGTGAAATTATTTTGGTCCCAGAATTTTCTATTTATCTTCTTGTTTTACTGTAGTTCCTATGGAGACAGAGTCTTGCTGCGT
This sequence comes from Cricetomys ansorgei, assembly GCA_026225945.1. Lineage (NCBI taxonomy): Eukaryota > Metazoa > Chordata > Mammalia > Rodentia > Nesomyidae > Cricetomys > Cricetomys ansorgei. Next base: position 723,249 of record JAMJFZ010001039.1, read on the forward strand.
AGCCCAGGCTAGCCTTAAAATTGCAATCCTTTTACCTCTGCCTCCCAAGTGCTGAGGTCATAGTGCGATGGCTTTTGTTGGCCTCTTCTGCTGTTCAGCAAGTACAAACTGAGTGTTGTATGGGTTTATTTTTAGTTATGTATGAAATAATTGTTTTCTGCTCTGTTGGGTGAGGGGCTAGCCTAGGTCTTGGCATTTTGTACTGTCTGCAGGTGTTGGGTTTCTGTGGGGGATGTTTGATTGCCTATGATCTGTACCTGAGGAGTTCTGAATCAATAAAAACACCTGAGCTCAGACACTCAGCATTCCACCGTCCAGTATGGCACTAGCCAGGATGGCGGTTCCCTCTGCAGAGATCTAGAAGGGTTTGCAGTTGTGAAACAATGCCTCCTTGCCTTTTCTGAGTGACACAGCCGTGTGCAACCCAACATGAGGCGCCATTTGTAGCAGTATGTCGCTGGTGGTGGCTCAGCAAGGAATACAGGGAGGCAGGCGGCCTCATGGGTGGAATCCCTGCCAGACCTCAGCAGAGGGTTCCACTGTTTAGTATGGTGCTGGCCAGGACGGTGTCTTCCTTGCTGAACCTCCACCAGTGATATACTGCTACAACTGAGAGCTAAGAGCCAGGCACTGTGCACGATATGGAGGATCAGTGCCTGGAGAAAGATGGACATACGTCTGGAGTGAGGTGGGCATAGGGAAGGTTTAAAAATAAGCCTTAGGTTGACGAGAAAGGTAGAATTCGGTTTTATTAAAAATTACTAATATATGCAGGCTTAAGATGAGCCCCACTGAAAGGTATGGAGGAACAAAATTCAATCATAATCCAAGGCCTGGGTGTTTGTCTTCACGGAGCTCGGCCAAGGTGCAAGACACAGACCGTGGTCAGTATGTGCTTTTCATCAGCTTTGAGAGATTGACATTCATCTAGTCTCTGTCTCGTACAGTTTTCTAGTCTGCCGTCAGGAAAAATTATGCTAAGTATTCAGAAGAAGAAGAGCTGGGCGACTGCAGGGATTTCATGACATTTTTTTCCCCAGATGCCCTCAGAGAAAAGTTGATGTGAGTTTTGTGCTTGAGCGTCCGTATTGAAAGAATTGGGGTTTGTGAACCCATTCAGCTCCAACTGCCTCTGCCTCCAGAGGTTAAAGGCATTCAGCACCACCACACCCGGCACCTGGAGCGGGACTCTTGCAAGAAGTTTTGTTATATTGGTTTCTTTAAAAATGCAAAATGGCCTTTGGAATGTGCCTCCGTTCCTGTCCCAGGTGTGGTGGATGATTACGAGTTTGATTTGGATAGTTTGCCGCTGGTGGCTAGAATTTGTTTATGTGCAGCTGTTTCTCAATGTGGAGCTTGTCCTTAGGACTGCGTGCCACTTGGAGTTCTGGGAACTTTTGTTTAGCGTATGTAAGGGTTGAAGCCATGAGAGCCAGGGTTGGTTGGTTGCTGGTTGGTTGGTGGGTTGGTTAGAAGAACATCAGTTGGAGAAACTGGGTTTGAGGATAGTGAACTGAGACGCTAGCCTGGCTCACTGTCAGCTCCTGCTCTCCAAGTTTCGGACAGCCTAAAAGAGCTTTGAAGATTTTTTCCTTTTTCTCCTTCTCTCTAGGCCAGCTGCAAGAGCAGTGAAGAGTTCTATCCTTCCTTTCTCTTTCCCTAAATCGAGGGTGAAAGATAGTCTAGCAAACGGTTACAGGCACCTTTTGATATGGTGCTGAAGTTCACACCAGAACTTTGCATGTGTTTGATAAGCATGGGCAGTGTTTATCCCAGCTGAGCTATAGTCCCAACTCCTGCTTTCTTTGTGTTAAAATACCTGGCTATTACTTTCTGTTGATTTCATCGTGGCAGATCACAGGACAGGAGCAAAGTATTTAGGTAACTTTTTTTGACTGAGGCAGCCTGAGAGTGGGTTCTCCCTACAGAGAAGATTCTCTACATTATAGATCGCCAGCATATTAATTTACCATGAGTCTGGGCCAGAGCTTGTTAGCACGCATGGACTCCTGGGTTCAATCCTCAGCACTGCACACACCTAAAGGTTGCAATACACCCTGTTGTTTGGCTAGCTGTGCATCTGCTCTCTTGGCATCGGGTTCTGCAGGATGGCTGTACATCACACACTGGGATCACTTTTAGGGTGCTTTTAATGCGTTAGTACTCTGTTTTACATCTAGATGTGTATTTGCATTTGCATCTGTGTGTAAGCACACGAAGGAGAGCATGGTATGGCATGCACACAGACATCATGGGACAGCCTGTGAGAACTGGTTCTCTCGTCCCACCACGTGGGTCCTGAGGACTGAACTCAGTTCATCAGGCTTGGCTGCAGATACTTTCACAAGCTCAGCCATCTTGCTGGCCCATGTGTTGGTGGAGTTTGAACCTCTTTTGGTGGTCCCAATGTGAATGCTGATGCTCCAGGTGTCTCTATGCGATAACCCCAAATTGTAATCAGAGAAGCGCCGTGTTAGAGGTCATCTTTCAGTCTGAACAGACTCATAAATATCTATTCTGTGCTAGGTGCTGGGATAGACAGATAAAAATAGAAGTCACTACAATTGGGTGGTTATAAAAATGGGCTTTAGACCAGGGCTGTGGTGGTACATGCCTTTAATTCCAGCACACAGGAGGCAGAGGCAGGTGGATCTCTGAGTTCAAGGCCGGCCTGGTCTACAGAGCGAGTTCCAGGACAGAGAAACACTGTCTTGAAAAACAAAGACCCAAAACCAACCAACCAAAGACTTTAGAATGAAACAGCCCAGTTCAAATCCTAACCCTATCACTTACTAATGTGACTTAACTTCCCTCTCTCCCTCCCTGTCTCCCTGTCTCCCTTTCTCCCTTTCTTTTGAATAGGTTGGCCTGGATTTCACTGTATAGTAAGGGTGACCTTGAACTCCAGATCCTCTTGCCTCCCAAGTACTGAGATTGTAGGCACCTGCCACGCCAGCCTTTGGCTTAATTTCTTTTTAAAAATTTATTATGGTTTATGTGTCTGTGTGAACGTATACACACTTGTGAGTGCAGGTGCCTGTGGAGGCCAGAAGAGGGCACTGGATACCCTGAAGCTAGAGTTACAGCCAGCTGTGAGCCACCAACCTAGGCGCTGGGAACCAAACTCTGGTTCTTTGAAAGAGCAGTGAATGTTCTTAATGGCTGAGCCATCTCTCCAACCTCTGTAGCTTAATTTCTTAAAGCTTGATTGACTCTGTTGGTAAAGCTGAAGTACTATAAGAGTGTCTACTTGAGAGCTTGCTTGAGGATTATGTCAGATGATTTCGGCAAGAATTTTAGCTTGATTTATGCAACACTTGTGTTGTTTCTAAACAACACTAGAGTTTGTTTTACAGGCACAGTCCTGTAACCCCAGCACTTGGGAGGCATGTTCAGGGCCAGGCTCCCCTACATAGTGGGTTTGTGCTGGCCTGGGCTACACCAGACCCTGTTTCAAAATCTTTTCTTAAGTTTAAAAAAATTTTAATTTTTAAATATTACCTTTTAAATATTACCTCCCCTATTGGAATAAGGCTTGCTGGGCTAGTACAGTTTTTCTTAACACATAGGAAAACTTAAAGATTCGTGTATTTTTAAAATTATGGGTCCTTTTATGTGTCTGTATGGGGGTATATGAAATGTGTGTGGGTTGTTTCCATTAGATGCCCTGGAGTTACAGGGCATTGTGGATCACCTGACATGGATGCAGGGAGCCAGACTTTCTCAAAGAGCAGTGGGCTCTTAACTTGAGTGTCTCTTTAGCCCTGCACAGAGGGAAATCTAAACGTATAATTGAGAAAATATCTGTATTCTCATCGGGTCAAGAAGTCTTTCTCATGGTCCCTTGAAAAGTCTCTGTTCCAACCCTAGGTGCTCTCCTGGCTTTGCTGATGTAGTCTCTCTTTTAGTTGTGTGTGTGTCAGTGTATGTGTGTGCATGTGTATATGTGTGTGCATGTGTGGTTGTGTGTGTGTGTGTGCATGTGTATATGTGTGTGCATGTGTGGTTGTGTGTGTGTGCATGTGTATACGTGTGTGTGCATGTGTGGTTGTGTGTGTGTGTGCACATGAGTGCAAGCACCTGAAGAGGCTGGAAGAGGCCATCTGAGCCTTTGGAACCCGAGTTACAGGAAGTTGTGAGGGCCTTAAGTGGGTGCTGAGACCTGAACAAAGGTCCTCCGGAAGAGTCGCTGAGCCTTCTCTTCAGCTTTTGCCCTTGTGTTGAACAACACTATTTTGAACTTCCTTTCTTGCGTGTATTTCACGATCACGTAATTAAGAGAAGGCATCCACAGCAGTCATAGAGAGCACAGAGCCTCGATGTTGCAACTCAGAATCGGAGATTTGCCCCTTCACAGGCCGGCTAACACTTCACAGGTGTGAATGCAAACAGCGCCGCCTCTTTCGCTGACTCCAACCTAACGCCTTTCATTTTCCCACTGCTAACGAGGCTGGGCGCTTGCCGCACGCCGACGGTCGTCGGGGCTTCCTCATTTGGAGAGGGCGGTTTGACCATCTTGGCTTACATTTACTTAAACACGTCTTTGTAGGGAGATCTTCACCGTCCTGCTGTGGGTCAGCCCAGGGGTGCCACAAGCCAGGCGGGAGTGAGTTCCGAACACCCCTGCCTCGGCTGTACCGCGGAGCCTCCTGATCCCCACAAACAGCGGGAGCGCCTCCCTCGGGCTGGAGAGGGGGCTCCGTTGAGTGCATTCTTGCGGAAGACTGGAGTTTGGTTGCAACACTCACATCAGGGGCAGGCGGCCCAGGCAGGGCGGCCCGGCTCCCCGCAGGAGCCCTGACGGCGGAGGACCGCACCCCAGGCTCCACAGGCCCCCCCAACTCCTAACAGCATCCTACGAACCGCCAATTTCAAACTTCCCAGCCCTGCCCCGCCCTTGCTCTCTTCCTATTGGTCGACAGTCAAGGGAAGAAACACTCTGATTGGCCTTCCCATTCTTACTTCCTTCGGGTCCTGGAGGAGACCCCCGCTGTCCATCAAAGGATGGGGAGCGCTGATTGGTTTAGGCACGGCTGAGCCCTGCCCACACCGTTTCCTTCAAACGTCCGGGCGGCAGGCTCAGGGCGGAGCGGGGCGTGTGTGAACCCGGGGGTCTGAGGAAACGTGAGTCCCGGTCGTGGGGGTGGGATGGGGTGGGGAGAGTCGGGAGGGGAGTTCCCTTTCCCGGGTCTCCACGGCCGGCCCCGCCCATGCCGATGCCCACTTTTCCTCAGCGGCCGGGAGCCTCAGTAGCGCGGGGGCCTGGGAGGGTCTTCTGGGGCTGCAGCTCGGCGTGTACTGGGGTAGCTCCGGGCTCTGTGGGTACTGCCCCGGGGTCTGTGGTGCAGCCCCGGGCTCTGTGGGTACAGCTCCGGGGTCTGTGGTGCAGCCCCGGGGTCGGTGGGTTAACCCTGGGTCTGTGGGTACAGCCCCGGGTTTGTGGGCTCAACCCTGGGTCGGTGGGTGCAGCCCCGGGGTCTGCGGTGCAGCCCTGTGTTTGTGGGTTCAGCCCTGGGTCCGAGGGTGCACCCCAGGGGTCCGTGGGTGCAGCTCTGGGGTCTGTGGTGCAGCCCTGTGTTTGTGGGTTCAGCCCTGGGTCCGTGGGTGCAGCTCTGGGGTCTGTGGTGCAGCCCTGGGTTTGTGGTGCAGCCCCGGGGTCTGTGGGTGCAGCCTCGGGGTCTGTGGATGCAGCCTGGGGTCTGTGGTGCAGCCCTGTGTTTGTGGGTTCAGCCCTGGGTCTGAGGGTGCAGCCCCTGGGGTGTTCGGGGGAGGGAAGCCTGGAGTCTGTGAGGAGAACCCCGGGTGTGCTGCCCAGGGCTGTAGGGCTCCTTCTCTTAAAGATGACTGAGACCCTTGCAGACCCACCTGCGCCTCCTGTAAGCCTTGCCTGGTGGTGGTTGCCCATGGCGCTTCCCAGTAGCTGTGTGATCTTAATTCACTGAACCCTCAGTTCCCGCGTCTTCATCCTCCCGTGCCTAACCCGGCGCCTCCTCCTTAGGTCTTCCCTGTTGTAGCCCTCTGGACTTTCTGAGTGTCAGCTCCTTCCTCAGGACCGTTGACCTCTGCACACACACACCCGCCCCCCCCCCAGGGGGGGTGGATTTTGGCGTTCTTTCCTCAGATAATCTTGGAGGCTCGCTGGTCATCCCCTTCAGGCCTTAGGTCACGTGTTACATCTATGTAGACACAGGTTTGTTTTCTTTTTTCTTTTAGTTTAGGGATATTACTTTTTCTATGATTTTTTTTTATTATTTTTGAAGTTAGCACATGAGATATTAGATATTTGTATTAGGGTTCACTAGAGGAACAGAACGGATAGAATGAAAAAATATTAGATTTATTTATCTATTATTAGATTGGGATGTAGTCTGGCTGGTCCAACAGTGGCCCTTAGACAGTTCTTTTAAGACTGGATTATGTCTGTTTGTGTGTTTTGCCTGCATGTTTGTATGCACTGTGTGCCTGCCCGGTGCTCTCTGGAGGCCAGAAGCATGCTCCTTGTTTTTAGGGAGATAAGACTCTGGCAGCCCTTCCTGCTCTAAATGTCAGCACACACTTGACTTTAACCAATGTCTTTTCAGCGTCGGCGGAGAGATGTTGAAGTTCAAGTATGGGGTGCGGAACCCAGTGGCGGATGCCGGGGCCTCCGAGCCCATTGCTAGTCGGGCCACCAGGCTAAACCTCTTCTTCCAGGTAAGACGTTGCCTGCCAGCGATGCACACGTGTGTCTGCTGTGGTACCCACCTTTGGTTGGATTATGGACTGAGACTGATATTGTTGGGGGAATCCCATTTGATGTTTTCCATCTGCGTCGGACGAAGGCGACACTGTGCAGATGTTAGGTATCTGGACCTGCCCTTGGGACGTCTCATCATTTCTTACACTTCACGCTTCCGTTCTAAACTTTGTTCTTTCAATTAAAGGAAGAACAGAGGGATTTTTTGTTTTTTTAAACCAGCATTTCTGGTGTGTGAGTGTGTCTGTGTGTGTCAGTGTCTGTGGTGTCTGCCTGTCTGTCTGTGTTGTGTCTTTCTGTTTGGGTACCAAGAAAGGCCAGCAAAAGGCTTCAGATCCCTGGGAGCTGCCCGATGTGGGTGCTGGGATCTGCCCGATGTGGGTGCTGGGATCTGAACTGTGGTCCTGGGATAGAGCAGTAAGCAAGCACTCTTAGCCACCGAAACATCTCTCCATCCCCAGACTAGACAGAATCTTGTTTCCTATTAAAGGACTGTCTGCTCATCTTGTTTTGTTTTGAGATAAGATCTTTTATCACGTAACCCCGTCCAGTCAGACACTCTGTAGACCAGGCTGGCATTGAACTCACGGAGATCCTCCTCCTTCCGCCTCCTGAGTGTTGGGATTAAAGGCGTGCGCTGCCACACCTGGCAGATGTCAGCTCTTCAGATTAAATAGCGCATTGTGTAAACACATGCCTTATGAGATAGATGCCTAACGTTATCCTTCATCCTGTAAGGACAAATGTCACAACACTGCTTTGGAGCAGCTTTCTAGTCCTGTTTCTGATGTATGTGGGACACCGGTGAAGAGCGGCCCTTGCTTGACTCATTCACAAGTCAAGAGGGCAGGTAGAGAGTGGCCAAGACCGACATTTGAAAGCCAGGCGAGCACTCCTTAGCTGTGTTAGTTTGGGGAAGTGAAGCACCTTCTCTGAATCTGCTTTTTATTTTTGATTTATTCATTTACTTATATTTTTGAAACAGGGTCTTGTTATGTAGCACAGGGTAGCCTCAACTCTGTGTGTGGTTGTGATCTTTGAGGGTAGGAGTGTGTGCTTGTTCTTGTGCATGGGTGTTCACATGCCATGGGAGTTCACATGACCTCCTCAGTGGAGGTCAGAGGATAACCTTGAGTGTCTGCTTATCTTGTTTTCTGAACGAGTTCTCTCCGGTTCACTGCTGTGTTTGTGAGACTTGCTGTTTCCCGAACTTCTAGTCTCAGTTTCCCGTCTCCTGGTAGAGGGCATTTAGGATTATAGATGCTAATGCTACTGTATCTGGCTTTTTTAAGGTGGGCTCTGGCTATCCAAACTCTGGTGTTCAGGCTTGTGCAAAAAATGCTTTTACCCATCTTCTGAGTCACCTCCTCCCCATTTTAAAAACAGGGTCTTACTGTGTAGCGCAGGCTGGCCTGGCCTAGAACTCATATATGCCAGGCTGGCCTCGAACTCACTCTTCTCCTGCCTTCATTTCCCAATGCTGGGGTGACAGGGACGCACCACCATGCCTAGCTCTGGCACTGAGCTCTTGATCTTCGCCTCGGCCTCCTGAATGCTGTAGTGACACGTGAGCTGTGCCATGTCCTGCCGAATCCGCTCTATACTGAGTTTGTTTTCTTTTGAAATGGGACATCAATCTGAGGCACAGGCAGTCCTGGAAAATTATAATGATCCTTCAGCTTCAGCCTCCATAGTGCTGGGATTGTAAGTGCGCCGCCCCACCAGGCTCAGATCCGCTCTTATACCAGGAGCCGTGGCGCCTGCCCCACAGGGTCACTGATGGATTAGGGAGATGGTCCAGTGAAGTTCTTTGTGCCTTGCCTAACTCTTGGCAAATCCTTTATAAATGAGCATTCAAGAGGCTCGTTTGTACGGTTAAGAGCATCGGGAGTGTGAAGCTATGCTGGGCTGTGTCGGTTTGAGGCCAAACTGAACTAAGTACTAAGAGCCTGTCTCTTACGGTGGGGGAAAAATAGAAAGATAAATCTCTTTCTAAATAAGACTTGTTTTAGGGCCAGGTGTGGTAGCTCACGCCTTTAATCCCAGCACTCAGAGGATCTCGAGTTCGAGGCCAGCCTGGCTTACAGAATGAGTTTCATATCAGTCAGGGTTGCATGGTGAGACCCCGTCTCCCTCCAAAAAAAGATACATTCTGTTTGTAATTATAGGTGTGCATACATGTTTATGTGTGAGTATGTGATGTGTATGTGTGAACGGAGGTGTCTGTGGAGTCCGGAGGAGGGCATTGGATCCTCGGGAGCTGGAGCTGAAAGTGGTCGTGAGCCGCCTGGCGAGTGCTGGCTCCCAAACGGTACAAGCTCTGAACCGCGGAAGCGTCGCTCCAGCGCCTGTATCTGTTGTCAATGCCAACCGTAGCACAGTGTCGTCTTAGTTTCTCTTTGTGTTTGGGTGATAAAATACTCTGACCAAAGTAGCTTAAGGAGAAAGCGTTTGTTTTGCTCACAGCCCCATGTCGCAGGGCATGGGGTGGCGGTCATATCGTGTCTGCTGCGGCCGAGCGGCGGAGAGCAACTCGCTGCTGTTGCTAAGTCCCCTTCCTCCATTTGCACAGTCCGGTGTCCTCTGCTCGGGGAACAGTCCCGTCCAGCCCACAGTGAAGACGGCTCTTCACATTCAGTCAGTGTGATCAGGATAATCCCACACAGGCATTTGCAGAGGGCAGTCCTGGGTGATTGGCAGCACGCACCATCATGCACACTGTAGTTTCAGTCCTGATGATTTCCTTTTGTCTTACCCATGATTATATGTGGGATGCCTGTACGGTGACTAGTAATACATTCTGGCTGACAGTCCCCGCCGCCCTCAGGTGTTGGTATCGGGGAGTGTGGGAACGGTGGGAGCAGGTTGGAAGTTCAGGTTGTTCTGTGGAAACCTCTCCACTTTAAATCATGAGAGCTGTCACACACGAACACTGTCTGCGATGGTAAAGGCTGAACGCTGTCGCCTGTAAGACCCTTGGTTACTTGAACAAACCCCCACCTTATTACAAAATAGTCGCTCATTTATCAAGGGCTTATCTTATGAGGCTGGAGAGACAGCTCAGTGGTTAAAAAGCGCTGACTGCTCTTCCAGAGGACCCTGGTTCAATTCCCAGCACCTACATGGTGATTCCCAACTATCTGTATCTCCAGCTCCGGAGGATCTGATGCCCTCTTCTGGACTCTTGAGGGCCCCACGCACGTAGGCAAAACACCTGTACACATTAAAAAAAGGACTTAATGATGTTCTGATGGTGTCAGAACTGTGGCTTCTCAAGTCAGCCTCCTAACAAACTCTAAGAACTGCTACAGTTCAAATAGGGTAAGCATGGGACTTGTCACACAGCTTGTAAGAGTCACTCGGAGATTCTGGGACTGTCTGATTTCAAAGGCGGATCATATGACCACTGGTCCACAAGACTAGCCCGTGGCAGAGCTGAGCCTCCATATCTTATGTTTAAATGTCTTATCAGGAGGGTTCTAAGTAAACCTTTTCTGCTGGTTTTTTTTTTTTTTTTTTTGGTCAGTTTGACACAAACTAGAGTCTCCTAGGAAGAGGGAGCCTCAACTGAGAAACGCCTTCGTCAGCTCGGCTACTGTAGGCAAGCTTGTGTGGCGGCTTCTCGATTAGTGATTGGTGTGGGAGGGCCCAGCACCCTGGGTGCCGCCCCTGGGCAGCACCGTGGATACTAGTGGACACTGTAAGGAAGCATGCTGAACCAGCCGCAGAAGCAAGCCAGTAAGCAGCCTTCCTCCATGGCTTCTGCTTCGGCTCCTTCCTCTGCCTTGCCTTCACGAGGGGCTGGGCCTTCATGAGGGCTGGGGGCTGTAAGCTGAAATAAACCCTTTCCCTGCCCAGGTTGCTTTCGGAGATGTCGGTCACAGCAACAGAATGCAAACCAGGACACCTTGATCAGTGCCGAGTGATTTTAGTAGGTTTTCGATTGCCAACACCATGTACCAGAGGGTGTGCACTCTGTAAACAAAAGGGGTTTACATAGCTCACGCTTCTTCAGGCTCCAGAGCCCGCCAATGGCTTCTGCTTGGCTCTGACGAGGGCCTGGTAACAATGACATCACACTGGCAGGTGCATGTGCAGAAGTCACATGGGCCAGACAGCAAGAGACCCGGCCTGCTCTCAGCTCCAGAGGGTAAGGAAAGCGTTTAGTCACTTGAACAGTTAACATCCCCCAACACCTTCACGCAGAGGCCTGAGCTTCCAGCACACGAACCGTTCCGGGACAAACCACACCCAAGTGGTAGCAATGAGCACCCGCTGCTCCAGGAAAGCCACCGTGCCGAGGTGTCCGGGACGCCAGACGTCGGCCTCTCGCCTCCTGAGGCTGCTGTCCCGTCCGCATGCAGGGCCGCCCACTCCGAGGGTTAGATATGGCGGCTTGTTTTCTATCAAGGTGTGTCCTTCCTACCGGAGCCTTCTGTCTTGGTGCTTGGCCGTCTTCCAGAGCCACAGAAATCTAGCAAATCACCAGGCGGCCGAGGCCTTGCCAGCTTTTTATTTTGCCAAGCAAAGATGTAGAAAACAAATAAAGGGAAAAAGCCATTACTTTCTGGTCTTTTCATTTGCTAAAGAAAAGGGCATTGTAAGAAACACCAAGAGAGTAAGAAAATGTGTCAGAACAAAGGGCCCTTTTTGAGTCTGAGTCCCTTAGCTTTGCACGTGTGTAGTAGGGTGCTCCTGGAGAACCTGCGGAAGCCTCCTCGAGTCTCTGGGAACCTCTCGAGGTCTACTTGGGTCCAGCTCTCAGGTGGACAGAGAAACAGTGAGCCCCATTTTCCTGAGTTAGAGGCCACCAAAGGGACAGGGGGAAGGCCCAGCAGGCCCAAATTTGACTGAGTCTCCTGGGAGACCTTGTTAAAACCGGTTCTAAGCTGCGATCTAGAACATTTTAATTCAAGGGGTTGGTAATAGGATCAAAGAATCTGTTCTTTTGTGATTCTCCAGTGATTCAAACACAGCTGCTCTTTTATGTTGCCCAGTGTTGTATAACAGGCCCCCCCCAACCCCCCTTAAAGACACAGTGACATCTTTTCCCAGGGTTCTGCAAGTTGCCCAGCAGGCATAGAGGCCCATGCCTTTAGTCCCAGCTCTTTGGAGGCAGAGGCAGGTGAATCTCTGTGAGTTGGAGGCGAGCCTGGTCTACAGAGTGAGTTCCAGGTCAGCCAGGGCTACGAAAAAATGAGACCTTGTCTCAAAACAAACAAACAAACAAACAAACAGTCACACCCTGGCATGTTGGCTGCATTTCAGTGTGTGGCTTTGCTTCACCCCAGGCATCAGCTGGGTTACTCAGTCCACAATCTGCTCATTAGACCTAGGGCAGTATCTATGCACTGACTGCTCACTAAGGCACTCCTGTTTGTTTTTAAAATTATTATTATTTGTGTGTGTGCCTGTGCTCACATGCTTGTGTGATCATGGCATATGTGTGCGTGTGCGTGTGTGCGTGTATGTGTGTTTGGAGATCAGGATGCAACTTTGATTCATCAGGAGGCTTCCCACCTAATTTTGAGACAAGGTCTCTCTTGTTTTTGTCAACTGTGTATTTCTGGCTTGCCGGCCTTCAGCAGTGGTTCTCGACCACTTGGGCAGTTCCTCACGTGGTGGTGACCCCCCCATCCATAAAATTAATTTCTGTTACTACTTCCTAACTGTGATTTTGTTAGTGTTATGAATCGTAATATAGATATCTGATATGCCGATGGTCTAAGGCGACCCCTGTGAAAGGGTTGTTTGACCCGCAAAGGGGTCTCGACCCAAAGGTTGGGAACCGCTGGCCTACAGGCTTCTGGTGATGCTCTGGCTCCATCTCCCATTGTCCAGCAGGAGTTGCTAGGATTATGGATATGCCTCCGATTCTGGCTTTTTACGTGGATCCCAGGACATCCCAGGACTCAGGGCAAAGCCTTTACTGGCTGAGTGTCACCCTACTCCATGTTTTTGTCTGTCTGTCTGTCTGTCTGTCTGTCTATCTGCTTATCTGCCTGCCCGCTTGCCTATTTGCCTGCCTGCCTGTCCGTCTGCCTGCCTGCCTGCCTGTCTGCTTGTCTGTCTGTCTAATCATTCCCTAGACTACTTGGGGCTCTTTTTTTTTTCCCCTGCAAATAATAAAAGCTCTCCTGTCACGTGGGTCACCAGTGTCAGCTCTTTCGGACGCTGTGAGAACGAGTGGGCACGGCTGCGTCCCAACAGGACTCTGTTCACAGTCAGGCCGTGGGCCTCGTTTGGCTCATGGACTGTGTGGTGTGCCAAACCCTAAATGCGGCCCCACCCATGCACTTTTTTGCCTTCCCCAAAAAAGCCAAGGCAAAGGCCGCTTGGTTTCTTTGAGACTCTACCTGAACCAGCACAGTCTCGTTGGTGCCCATCCCTCCCCTCCGCTGTTTCAAGTGAGTCTCCAGGATGGGATCTGAGTAAGTGATGGTGGGTGCTGAGGGACATGTGCGTACCCATGCGTACCCAGTAGGACAGAGGAACTGTTAGTTGCTCTCTTTTGTCTTTTTTTTTTTGAGAGTTGAACTCATAATCCAACCCCCGCCTTCCCCTCATGTGCTGGGATTATAGGCCTGTGCACCAAGCCTGGCCGCGGGGGTGTGTGTGTGTGTGTGTGTGTGTGTGTGTGTGTGTGTGTGTGTGTGTGTGTGTAGGCTAGCCTTAGGCATCGACTGTATTTCCTTGGTTGCTCTCCACTTAGTTTTGAGACAGAATCCCTGCGTCTGAAGCTCATCAACTCAACTAGATGAACTGGCCAATGGGCATCAGGAATCCGTGTCCCATTCCCGCCAGTGTTGTGGTGACAGGCACTCACTGCTAGGCCCAGTATTTCATGTGGGTTCTGGGGATCCGAACTCTCGTCCTTACACTTGTGTGATGGATGTTTTTACCAACCGAGCCATCTCCCTGGCCCCCGAAGTCCTAAAAGTCTCCTTCCCTTGCCCCCCTCCTTCAGCTTTGTTTTTACAGACAGAACGTCCCACAATCCATGGCCTCACATGGGAATCATTGCTCTAGACCAGGGGTGGCCACCTCAGGTCTCCAGAGGCCAGACAGTGGGCATGAATGAATCAGGCTGGTCAGATGGAGGACCAGAAATCAAGTCTGCAGTGAACTCCAGCACTTGCCAAGAGGGCGACATCACTCAGCTCCTGCTGTGTCACCAGGCAGAACAGAGGGCAGTATTGCCAGATAGAGGAGTGATTCAGGGAAAGACAGACATTCTGATGTGTGTGTGTGTGTGTGTGTATATGAAATCTACTGATTTAAAAATATTGGCAGATAATCCAAATTATTTTAAATGCTCCAAGCCAAACAAAACATGTTTGTGGGCTAGACACATCTGCTGGTCTGTAACCGATCCCACAGATCATGAGGAAATCTGGCTTCACGGTCGACATCCATTCCTACGTCCTGAGATGAATTAAGGAGGCGGAAGTTGTGTTAGCGGTCCTCCAGCCACCCGGGGAAGGAGTGTCAATCATTGTTTCTTTCCTAAGAGACACGGTACCATCTCAGAGTGCACAGGGTCCACAGTGAATGTTCCAGCGAACCTCGGGCTTACAGGAGGGGTGACGTTGTGTAAGAACGGCACCTGTGGGATGCTTTTTTACCCCTACCCGCATACGGCTACATACCCACGTCAACAATCACTTAATGGCCCCGGAATGGTTGCCAGTGCATCGTTGTGTGCAGCTGAGTCGGTCGCTTGCGGTTTACACAGTGTGGATGGTATCGATCAAAGCTTTCCATTATTGACAGAATCTCCATCTGCTGTTTGCCATTTTTAGGGGAAGCCGCCCCTCATGACTCAACAGCAGATGTCCACTCTTTCCCGGGAAGGGGTGTTAGATGCCCTCTTTGTTCTCTTCGAAGAGTGCAGCCAGCCTGCCCTCATGAAGATGAAGCACGTGAGCAGCTTTGTCCGCAAGTGTAAGTCCGGGGTACCCGTTGTTGACAATGCTCCCCTACAGAGAAGAGGTTCTCAGCCTGTGGGTTGCGGTTCGGGGATGGAACTGCCCTCTCACAGGGGCCGCCTAGGACCGTCTACACATTATTTATGTTACGATTCACAACAGAAGCAACGTGACAGTTATGAAGCAGCAATGAAAGGAATTTTAGGGTCGGGGGTCAGCACAACATGAGCTGTATTAAAGGTTCGCAGCATTAGGAAGGTCGAGAACTGCCGGTCTAGAGAAAGACAGGTGCTGGAGGCGGCAGAAGGCATCGGTGGTAGATGCAGAACACCCTGGTCTGCATAAGGCTGAGCCGGGGCGGATACCGATTGTACAGTTAGAGTCTGGACACCAGCCTTCAGTCAGGCTTCTTGCTGCAAGTGACAGATTCTGTTTCAAAAGGAGATATGTTGACTCGTGAGTCAGAAGGACACGTCAAGCCTCAGGCATGGCAGATTCCAGAGACTTAAATAATGGTGATGCTGATAGTTTTGTGTTGGCTTCTTCACGAGCCTGTGGTTTGGCTGCATTCAGCCGGGGACTTCTCCGCTCCATGATGCATTGGCCAGAGTGTTCTGGACGGCTTGCTCAGTGTCTGTAGCCCTGGCTGGAAGGCTGAGCTCCATTGCGATTTTGGGATGAAAGGGGTCTCTGTCTGCCTGTGTCTCTCTCTCATGGAGATGAGGGTCTTGTGCCCTCTAGTTTCTCTATGTGGCTTCTACCAGGAAATCATAAACTCCAAAGCTTTTACTGGAACCGGTCATGCCCGGGTGGTCACACCTGAGAATACTTGGACAGAGATCACGTGACCCCAAAATACTAAATTGTTTTCTATTTGGCCTTTTAAGAAAAGGCTCGGGGAACCCCCGACCTACATTGGCTCTAGCTTCGGAGTTAGACTTCCCCATAGTGGCCCTGAGAGTCCAAGAGCTCGGAAGTGGAGGCCGCCAGGCTCTCAGGAGACTTTTTTATTTAGGATGTAAGATCTCTGGCTGTCATGTCAATCAGCTTTCCGTTACTATAATAAAACACCCATTACAGGTACAAGTGCAGAGCAGGAAAGGTTCATTTCAGCCTGTACTTCCGGGGGTTTTAGTCTATGATTGGTCTCGTTGCTTTGGGGCCCATGAAGAATGTGTGGCGTTTGCCTCACGGCCAGGAATGAAAGGGAAAGAGGGAGAGGAGTCAGGGTCCTACTAGCTCTCTTCAAAGGCATGCCCTCCGTGACCGGAGGTCCTCCCACGGGGCCGTAGTGCCGTTAGTAAGTTAATACACAGAAGGATTATCTTGATTAGGTTAATTGAGGCAGGGAGACCCGCCCACTGTGATTGCATCACTTCCTGGTTTAGGATCCTGGACCAATAAAAAGGTGAAAGTGAGCCAAGCACATTTACTGCACTGCCTCATCACCGAGGGCGTGGTCTGACCAGCTGCCCCGACTCCTGGTGCCTCGGTTTCCCACCGTGATGGACTATACCCTGGGACCATGAGCCAGCATGAACCCTTCCCTCCTTAGTTGCTTTGTCAGGCCATTTCATCACTGCAAAAGGCACTAAGACACCAGGCTCCTCAATAGACAATACGTGTTAACCACAAGCATCTTCCGAGATTAATTAATATGTTCTGTATCTTTAAATGTCCTTGAGGTGCTCACTCACCATTCTGCATTTGTTTGAATATTCCTCCATCTTCTGCTAGATATGTAAATTATCAGTGGGAGGGGGTGGAACTGGGAGGAACTCTCTCCAGCCCCTTCGTTAGGCTTGGGACCCCAGGGACGCTTAAAAGCCGTCAATCATAGAGAAAGAAGCAGTGTGTAATGTAATCAGGGGGTGGTATCTGTGGAGTGGAGATTTTTTTTTTCCCCATTAGATGCTCTTCCGGGAAACCGTTTCATATTTTTGAAGAGGCTTCCTGGTGAGGGCCCTGAAGTGCCCGTGATTGAAATCCAGCAATTATGTTAGAACCGCCTCCACCCCCACCCCCACCCCCACCCCCACCGTGGCCCCCTTTGAGTTTCTGTTTCTGAACTCCAGCCTTGCATTTCCGTGTAGAGAAGGGTTGATCCAACAGCAGCCCGGCCTGTGCTTCTGGAATCCACTGGCATGGGGGTTTCCCCTGGAGCTGCCGGAGGAAAAACAGTACAGAGGGTGTGGCCCCGTGTGGTGCCTCCTGCAGAGATACCCCTGACCTTGAGCCAGTGGAGGGCAGGGAATCAGTCTTCACCAGCTGCAGCCCCTCATTGATTAACTCTGGGACACACTACGGACATCTTCTGATTGCCTCATTAGATGACGGCGTGGCCATCACAGGATGCTCTCTTTCTCTCTCTGAGAAAGGGTCTTACTGTGTAACCCTGGCTGTCCTGGAACACACTATGTAGATCAGGCTGCCCTTGAATTCACCGAGATCCATCTGCCTCTGCTTCCCAAGTGCCGGGATTAAAGACGTGTGCTGCCACCACCACCACCACCACCACCTTTATGGATTCCTTTAAAAAGTAGACGGCTCATCAGGCAGGAGCATTTGCTTCTATTACAGAGGACCCGGGTTTTGTTTCCAGCACCCACGTGATAGCTTACAGCTGTAACTCCCGTTCCCGGGGACCCGGTGCTTATATAAAATCGTGAATTATATAAATGCTTATGTAATTTATATATTTATTAATTTGTTAAAAATTTAAAGCTACACACAGATATATATAACTATATATTTGCGCTATACAGAGCTCAGGTCGGCCCCTCGCCACTTACTTTGCTTACCTAGGACCACGCTTATTGAACAGATACTTGTCAAGCACCTGATACACACCAGGTTTTAGACCCTCCAGATAGGAGAGTGTACAACTGGGTGTCACGCCACGGTGTCCAGAGAACAGCTGTGTGTCAGCGACCCAGCGGGACTGACGTCTGCCGCCCAGGCACACCGCAGCCGCCCCAGCACCACGCGTTACAGATGTGTTTATGGTGACGCTACTCCATACAGACCCACCATGCTTCGAGCCCCGTGAGAGCATGCGTGCACAATCATATGTAGTGCTTACTACTTGATAACGGCGCCACGCGATTGCTTTGTGTTGCTCTGCTGTTCTGTCATCACCGTGCGTGCCTGCTGACTTCGGTAAGCGTTAAAGAGTGTGCTGAGCTCCGCCGGCAGCTGCCTCATACGTGTCTTGAAGTCAGGAGGCTGCGCTGGTAGAGTTGATTGTTCGCAGAGCAAAGAACCGATAATGTTCAGTGTGACGGAGGGGCTAGTCACCCTGCTCTGGCTGTTAGGCATTGAAAGTAAGCAGCTGTCGGGCCGCAGAGAAGGCGCAGCAGTTAGGAGCACTGGCTGCTCTTCCAGAGGACCTGAGTTCAGTTCCCAGCACCCACACGCAGGCTCACAACCGCCTGTAGCTTCCAGTTGAAGATGATCCCCCGCCCTCTTCTGGCCGCCAAGGGTGCTGCACGCACAGGATGCACCTGGCTGCTGAAGCTCGCCGTGCTTATGTGGGTTGGTATTTACGTTGTTTCCGCATTGGTGCTGATGGAGGTTTAGGGTCAGGTCGCTTCTGAGTATTTTATGTTTCAGTTTCCATCACGAGCCTCCTCATGCACATCTTTTCCGGGCGTGTGTTGAGGGTTCCGCGAAGGATGGGTTCCTAGGCCTTGAGCGGCTGGACTGAATTTCAGGGAAGGAAGCATTCGATTCTGCCGGGCTGGTTTTGTCGTCATAACCGCCCCTCCCCCCAACTCACGCAGTTGCAGTTGTCTGTCTGACAAATCACAGCCTGGGCCGTGTTTTCATTACTGCGCTCTGTGTCTTTCAGTTTGCCTCAGTATCGAGTACCCACTGGACCCATAAACACTAACCACAAATTCACAGAGGCGACGAGTCCATGTGGTTTTGGGGTCACAGAAGCAGCCGGTATGGGAGAAGTTGCGAAGGGCTCCCCCGCCTTCTCCCTTTTAAAATAGCCAGGGGCTTGATTTTAGCGTCTCACCTATTCACTCTAATAATGCAAAAGCCTTCAGGGAAAAAAGAGAGAGATTTGGAATGCTGTTTTTTTGCAGTTCTGACGGTAGCATGGTTTTTGCCCACAAAGCAGATTGTCTAACGTGTGTGATTCAGATGCCCGATTGTCCCCAGTGACGGGCCCAGAGTTACTGAGTTGGGCAACATCGTAAGCAATTTTGGGGCCCAAGGCCTGAAGGAAAATGAAGAGAGATTGGCCTTGTGTGCAGCACTGGTGAAGTCAGGTCCAGATACAGAAGCTGCAAGCCAGCGCATTTGGCTAATTATAATTCAGCACTCAAATACTTGACACGAAAGAAGCCCGGAAAGGAATGGAGACAGCAGACAGGGCTTGGCAAGGCAAAGCCGAGCTAAAGGGAAAACGCCATGCAGCTTCCAAGTTTGTACTCATGTTGTGTTCTTCCGTTAGGCATGTCAGGTCCACTTTATGTTACCCTTGTGTGTGTGTGTGTGTGTGTGTGTGCGTGAGTGTGTGTGTGTGTGTGTGGCATGCATGTGTGTGTGGCATGCATTTGAATGTGTGAGTTACACAGAGACCAAAGTAGGCCTTCAGGTGTCATCTTCCATCATTATTCACCTTATTGCCTTGAGGCAAGGTCTGTAACCGAACCACAACCTTGCCATTTTGGCTTGACTGCCCAGCCAGTGAGCCTTTGGGATTCACCTGTCTCTGACCTCTGGTGCTGGGGTTACAGCCATGTGCCACCAGGGACGCTGAGGATTTGAACTCAGGTCCTTACACTTGCAGAACAAATGTTCTTATTCACTGAGCCACCCTCCCTAGGCCCAGTCTTTAGCTTTCAGTGCGATACCTAGCTATGGGATTCTCCAGGGTAAGTTCTCTTGGTTTTGGTGCTGGGATTGAACCCAGGGCCTCCTGCATGCTGAGTACTTTGCTCTGCTTCTGAACCGCACCCTTGGCCCAAGGTCATTTGGATTGTAGGTCCTTCTTCCCTTCCTTTGGTTGTAAACCTCACCCTCAACCCCTATTTCTGATGCAACTCCTCTTTGAATTACAGGGTTCCATTTTTAGGTCATCACTACCATTCCTTACATGCTTGCAAGTCAGTGGAGTCCTTGGTCACCTAGAGGTGTCTCACTCACACTGCTGATGCATGTGCACAAGATCCCAGCTGCCGCCTGCTCATCCTCTGTCCAGTCGATTCGGGAAAGGGATAAGATTATGTTAAGAAAGCGAGAGTCGCAGGTCCCGATGTGTGCCCCGCAGAGCAGATGCCAGGGATCTGTTTGGCCCTTGGGGCTAACCCTGTACCTCTCTCAAGCACCGGCCACAGGTTCAGGCCAGGAAGGCAATGCCAGAGCCAGCAGCACAAACCCAGGCAGAGCACATCCAGAATGGAAGGATCTGGAATCAGCTCCAAAGGCTGATGGAAAAACAGGGGTCATGTTGTTTATGACACATTTAAAACCAGTCCAAACGGCCCTCAGCTTGTCTGACCCCAGCACTGCCATGCAGCCCTCAGAGGAGAGAAGGAAACACGGCATGTCTGCTCCCTCCCTATTTTCTAAGTCTCCAGGATTCAAATTATAGCTACCATGGAAACCGTACTTTGGAATTTCTGGAGCCCTTAATTTTAACAGATAAAAACACTTTTGTGCCGATTTTATAATTATTCACGATGGATGAGAAAGTGACTAAACGTCTTTTGACAGGGAAGGAAGACAGCACACATTTTTCCCCCCTTCTTCCCTTTTCTCTTTTTCCACAAAGATGCATGGCATTTGAAGTGTGTTTCTTCCACCTGGGTGTAACTCTTCCCTCTTCCACAGATTCCGACACGATAGCCGAGTTACGGGAGCTCCAGCCTTCAGTGAGAGACTTCGAAGTCCGAAGTCTTGTGGGTTGCGGTCACTTTGCCGAAGTGCAGGTGGTCAGAGAGAAGGCAACCGGCGATGTCTATGCCATGAAAATCATGAAGAAGAAGGCTCTGCTGGCCCAGGAGCAGGTAGGAGCTTTCTGATCTCAGGATCTTCCTCTGTCTGTACCAGGTGTTCACTACAGAGACAGTAGCCAGCCAGTTTGATGTCTAGGGTCCAGTGGAGTTGTTAATTGTGGGTGTGAAAAAGGCCTCTCATGACTTAGCTCTCCTCAAACTGATGTTGATTAATTTTGAAGCCCCAGAAATTTCCACCGATGTCTTTGTCATGACTCTGGTTGCATTTTATTTAGAACCACATGGGGTTTTTGAACTGATGACGTGAAGGTGATCTCTTGGGACTGTAAGCTTTGATCTCAGGGACATGCCTCATGATGGGCTAAACCGGACAGTGTTCCTATTGTGGGCACACGTATTTGATTTTTAAAAAGCAGACCCTCGCAGAAAGTCAAAGCAAGAATTGTGTTCCCCGGCTTGGGAGTCACTTGTCTGAGCAGGTTTCGAAGCTGTCTTTTGTTAGTCGTGTTTTTCTCTGCCTTTGGAGGAAGGCTACCATCTCCAGACACATTGATTCACTGGCTGTGTTTTTGAGAGGCAGCCGTCATCAGTCTCGGAGTCCAGAGAGTAACTCATTAGCCGTGAGCATTCTAGTGCACGTCCCGTGTCCGATAACGCACCGAGCTCCGCGGGAGGCCTGCGGGAGGACTCGAAGTCCCCAGGCTGTTCTTGCAGGGTTTCCCAGAAGTGGAGGAAAAATGCAGGTCTGCAAAGCAGGTGCTTACCAGTGAAAGCACTGCAGAGGGGAAGAGAATTGGCAGGCTCCTTAGGGAGATGTCATGGGTGAGCCGAGGGCAGGCGGGAAAGTTCTTACCGTGAGAGGGAGTAGAGGCAGCAAAGGGTTGGGAACTTGCCAGATAGATGTGTGGGCATCCTGGAGGTGTGAATTCTGGGGTACCGTTCAGGGGTGTGTGTGTCAGGGGAGGGAAGAGGTGTTTAGTGGTTTAGAACAAACTGAGAAATAAAGACATCTGGGTGGTCAGGGGGCACAATGGAGGGAAATCTCAATGACCTCACTTTTTCATTGTGGCTAACACTACGCGTAACGTAAAATTAACCATTTTTTTTACTGTAGGATTCAATGGTGTACAACCACTATCACCAGCCATTCCTAGAACCTTGCCACCAGCCCTGTGTTAGTTAGCCTTCTACCCAGTGACAAAGTACCAGGGGAAAACCAGCTTCGAGGGGAAATGGTTTGTTTTGGCTTCGTGGCATCAGAGCTTTAACTCCATGGTCGGCTGGCCCCACTGCTTTAGGCCTGTGGTGAGGCGGAATATCACGGTGGAGGCATGTGGCCAGGGAGCAGAGAAAAAGGGAGAGGAGGAGACAGGCCCTGGGTCAAAACAACCTCTCCCGGGCTCGCCCACTTCCTCCAGCTAGGCCCCGCTTCCTCCAGCCCTGCCATTTCCCAGTAGCCCATTAAGGTATTAATCCGGGAATGGATTAACCTATCGATGAGCTCACAGTGCCCACGCCAATCATTCCCCAAGGGTCCCAGCTCTGCACATTGCTGTCTTAGGAGCTAAGCTTTCAGTGCAACAGCTTTTGGGGGACATTTCAGATCCAAACCATAATACTCCTAAACAGAAACTAAAGATCCCTTTGTGTATGTGTGTGTGGGTGTGTGGGTGTGTGCGTGTGTGTAAGACAGAGACTGCAGCAGAGGGTGGGAAAAAGCCTCCTGTCAGAGTCCAATTATGATGTGGCTCCCGCGTGAATAAAGTGTAAGCCACGTCATTGGGAGGAAAACCAACAAGTGCTGCGTGTCGCTGGGAAGACAGAACGGGAGGCTTGCACCGTCTCCCCGTCCACGGAGGCGCTGCCCGTCACCCGCAGGCACTCACCGAGCGAACATTCTTTGCGCTGGGCACGTCTCTAGATCCTTGGGCTGAGGCACATGATGTAGCCCAGCCTTGCAGTGCTTGTGTTTTGGATGGGGAACAGCACACGTCAGATGAAACAAACCCAGCAGGCCCCCGCGCGGGCTGACAGTCGAGATCCAAACTGTGTGCGGAGGTGCGGGCCTGGGACTGTACAGTTCTGTCTATGTGGGCGCTAGTAAAACCAGCTATCATTGGTTAAAGGGCCAATGCAAAAGGAAAGCAGGGTCCCTAACGGAGTCTCTGTGAGGATTTGGAGTTTGAAGGCAATACAAGAGAGAAGCAGCGCTTGGAAGAGACTGAAGGGAAGGGTCACAGGAAGGACAAGGTGTGTCGCCGACAAAGCCCCTCACCTGGGGGAGGCCAGCGGTGACAGCCAGACATGGGTTGGGCAGAGTCAACAGTGAGCCAGTGAGGCTATTCAGATCCAGCTCCCCCTGACACCTTTCTTGTGTCAGCAAGAAGGATCAGCCCTCCAGCACCGTAAAGTATCCTGTCGGACTGCCGTTTCTTAAGCGGCTCAGATTTAGCACTGGGCTTTCCAGGGTGATTTTAGGGACTACATGCGCAAGCTATTTAAAACCGTTTCAGGGCCGTAACTTGGTGGATAGACTGCTTGTCTTGCATGCATGAAGTCCCGGGGTTCAGACCCCGCTACACTGCATAGACTGGATACGGTGTCACACATCCCAGCACTCAGGAGATCAAGGCTTGGGCCCAGAGGCCAGAGGAGGACTTGGGGGTCCTGCTGTCATTTTTCGCCTTATGAGACAAGGTCTCTCACTGAACCTGGCTGTCTCCAGCCTTTTTTGTCTTTACTTGTTTATTTGGTGTGGGTGGTGGGATGATAGCAGCTCAGGGTCTCATGCCTGAATAGCAAGTGTTCTAACCATCGGACTCGCTCCAGCCCCCAGCAGTCTTAAAGCAAGGCGGATTTTTCTCCCTCAAAGAAGCTGAAATTTTGTTCTTTTTTTTTTTTTTTTTAAAACAAACAAAAAAACAACTCCAATTTCTGGAACACGCTAGGCAGGCAAGTGCCCCACCCCCGAGTTACATCCCATCCCTTCAGTGTTGCCCTTACGACCTCAACCAACCACAGCCACACAATACCTCCACTGCAACACCTAGACTAGCGTCTGAACAACTGGTGTTTTGGTCTTTCCGGCTTCTGTGTAAAATTACTCACTAGAAAATACTCCTCTCCATGGCCCGAATGGCTGGAAACTGCATTTGTGTACTTAGTGTAATACGTCCTGTGACAGGGATGTTCTCCCCCGGTCCTTTATGCAACCAGGAAATTAGCTGCAGTATATTCGTGCTACCCATCGTCCCAGTCACATCTTTGGACTGAAAGGGTCCAGACATCCAGTTCTTCGGTCTGGATCCTTATGACCTCGGCTCTGGTGGCAGCGGGCTAGTTATTATGTAGAACTTAGACTTAGCTGCTTTGCTTGTGCTTAACGTCTGGGTTGTAGATTTTGGGTGGAAATATCACAGAGAAGGGGCTCTTTTCCTGTCCCTCCCATCTGACGACTCATTTTCTGGACATGCTCACACTGCTCACTGGAGGAAGGTGGGACCTGCCACTCTTCACAGCCGAGTTGCTCCTGTAGACACTGATTCAGGTCAAAAGTGGTTTATTCTTTTGTCTGATTCAATCTGCTGTCCTAGTCCTGGAGCTCTGGAGCGTCTTGGCCTCTTTATAATCTACTCTTAAGCCTACAATGGAGGCTTCAGCATCAGCCTCAGAACAATCTAGAACATTCATACCTCCATGACTTACTACTGACTGAACCATTCTGACTGGCTCCTTCTGAACTCTGCCTCTTCTCTTTCAACTCACTCACTGTTCTGGCTCAAACTGACCTTCTGAGCTGGCCTACTGTTTCTGATTGAACTCTTCTGACTTTGGCTTACTCTGACTGATTGTCTGACTGCCTGGACTGAACTGCTTTGCTCCGCTTTGAACTAACTCCTGTCTGATACTGACTTTTTCAGAGCTTCCTCTGTGTCTCTGTGTCTTTCCTCCAGCCTGCCTGGTTCTATAACTCACTGCTCCATACTGCTTGTCTTGTTCCCTGTTTGCCTGCTCACCTCATTCTGCCTGTTGTAACTGACTGTAACTGCCTGTTTTATGATATGAGGGCCTGCTTTTATAGTCGTGAGAGTTGGGCATGTTCTCACTCTGACTCATTCTGCTAACTCTTTCTCTGATTAGTCACTTGGCCTGTCCTTCACTTACTCATCTCAGACAGCACATCTTAAGTGACACTGACTCTTTCTGAGCTCTACTTCCTGTATCTGCTTCCATATTCTTTGTTTCTGTTTTAAAGATTAAAGGCGTGGACTACCACTGCCTTCTAAATACTGGGATTAAAGATGTCTGCTACCACTATTTTCTGAATACTGGGATTAAAGGTGTGTACCAACATCCCTAACATTTTTTTCTACATTCCATCCAGATCACATAGGCCTCTGGATGTGATTCATATAGACCCCTGGAATATAGATCCTTCCTAGCTTTCACACAGGCCTATTCCTGTACATACTCCTTTCCCCTTGATGTGTTGGTATTTTGCATAGAAGAACTCTTCAAAGAATGGAACTACCCTATTGCTTTCGAGACTCTCAGTATATTGGGCTTGTTTGTATTTGTGTGAACTGGACTTTTCTTGTTTTAGTCAATGAGTTGAAATCTATTATACTAAGACTGTCTCCAAGACCACTCTTCAAATTGGCTTTTGTCTCCTTCTGACAGATCCTGTCATTCTTGAGTACATTTCTTGTTCTCTGTGAGGGATGTTCAAGCCTGCCCCACAGTTTCTTCCCCTGCAGCAGCATGTCTCCAAGGATACCTGTTCAGTAGACATGGTCTTTAGAGGCTAACATCTTGGAGCTGAGAGATGGCTCAGCAGTAGAAAGCAATATTGCTCGTGCAGAGGACCTGAGTTTGGTTTTCCTCACCCATGCTGGGTGACTCACAACTACCCGTAAGGCTCACAAACACCTGTGATTTCAGCTCCAAGAGAGCCATTGCTCTGTTCTGGTGTCCTGCAAGCCCCTGAACACACACATGGCTTTGGCTTACTCACATACACACATACACTTACATCAATAAAAACAGAAAGTTAGAGACCAAGATGGTAGCACTGGTTTCTGTGCTTCTATTGGGCTGTCATGGCTCTTAGACTACTTTCATGGGCAGGGCTAAGGAATACATGTTTATGTGTACAGTATAGCTGCCTATACATTCCCACATACACAGCCATGCACACATAAACACACAGACATGTGCATAGATGTACACATATTTTCTTCCGTGTGTGTTTATATGGAAAATGGTGCTCACACAATTACCTCTAACTCGGCCCAGCTTTAGAGCTCTCCCCTGAGTCTCTATGTGTTCGTGACTGTGAGTCATCTTTCTGCTGCTATCATACATAATGAGCATTTA
The DNA here is from genome assembly GCA_026225945.1 of Cricetomys ansorgei. Classification (NCBI taxonomy): domain Eukaryota; kingdom Metazoa; phylum Chordata; class Mammalia; order Rodentia; family Nesomyidae; genus Cricetomys; species Cricetomys ansorgei. The sequence continues at coordinate 749,261 of JAMJFZ010001039.1, forward strand.
AGAGAAAATGTTTATTTTAGCTCATGACTAGAAAGCGTCAGTGTAGGGCTGGGTGGCCACATTCCCCCCCCCCTCCTCTTTTTCTTTTTTCAAAGACAATTTTTCTCTGTGTAACCGCTGCTGACTTGAAACCTTCTCCTGCATAGATCCACCTGCCTTCGCCTTCTGAGTGTGGGGAATTAAAGGCCACACCCCCCCACTCCCAGCCCCATGGCGTTTAGGCCTGTGGTTAAGAGGCACAGCTAGTGAGAGTACATGGAAAAACTTTCCCTCATGGCCGACATCAAGATAGAGAAAGGCGAATAGGTTGGGGTTCCAAGATCCCTTTCAGGGGTAACCCCCAATGACTAGAAGACCCCAGACTAGGCTCTGTTTCTTAAAGGTTCTACTGATGCTGTGGGCTGAGGACCAAGCCTTTAACCTATGGGTTTTTGGGGTACACTTATCCAAACCATAGGAACTCTCTTCTCTGACATTCCACTTTTCCTGCCCCTCTCCCCTCACTCCTTTCCCCTCCCCTCCTCCTCCCTCTCCCTCCTTCTTCCTCTCCCTCCCTTCCCCTCCCTTTTCTTTTCCTTCTCCTTCTTTGTCTCCTCTTCCTCTTTCTTCTTTTTCTTCTTCTAAATTTAGGTTTATTTCATGTGTGTGGTTATTTTGCCTGCCTGCATGTATGTACGTGCACTGTGGTGTGTGAGTGCGTCCGTGTAGTCTAGAAGAGGATGTCGGATTCCCTGGAACTGTACTTACAGGTGATTGTGAGCCATAATGTGGGTGCTGGGAATCGAACCCGGATCCTTTGCAAGAGCAGTGAGTTCTCCAAACCGCTGAGCCATCTCCCCAGCCCTCCTGCTTATACCCACACATTCCCATCTACCCTTGTGGCTACAGCCTTGCCCCCTCACCTGCCGGGCGGCACCTCTACACACACCCCTTCTTCCCCTGCCAAGCCCTCTGACGTCCCACCCTGGGCTGCTGCCACGGCTGTTTGCCACTGTCCTCCTCTGCTCGGGCCCGGCGCTGGCAGCTCTCTGACTTTCCCTCCTGGCCTGGATGCCTGTCTCATCTCACGGCACCTTCTGGGAAGGGAAGGTGAAGAAGAAGAGAAAGATTTAAGCTTGAAGGCAGGGAACTGACATAAGGACAGATGTTAAATATGTAACCGGACAGATGATGTGCGGGCCTGCCAAAGCTGAACCAAGCAGGTTAGCAACAGATTTGCAGAATGTCATGCTAAGTGATTTTTTTTTTTTTTCAAACCTGGAAACATCAATTTGTACTGAAAGGCAGGACAAAGGCCGTTCCCCTTCACATTTAGTTCTATTACAACTATCTAAAGAGTTTCTTTTCCCTCCAGGTCTCATTTTTCGAGGAAGAGCGGAACATATTATCTCGGAGCGCGAGCCCTTGGATCCCCCAATTACAGTATGCCTTTCAGGACAAAAATAACCTTTACCTGGTGAGTCTTCACATCCGTCCCCGTGGGAAGAGCTGAGGCTCTGGTACTCAGAACCACAGATTGAAAGCGCTCCTTGCTCATGTGGTCCGTGACACCTCTCACTCATTCAGTCGATTTTCTGACTTTAGATGTCTCCTGTTCCTTGTTCTAAAGATGAAGAGCTGACCCACTTAGAAACGGCCCCACTGTACCGCGGCTACGAAGGGCAGCAACGAAAAATCACTTAATTGGGAATGATCTCTAACTACCTTTAATAGAATCTTGCTTTAATCAAATTAAGTCAATTCATTTAATTTCAAGACAAGGTCTCATTATGTAGATCTGGCTGGCCTGGAATTTGCTGTATCAATAGACCAGGCTGGCCTGGAACTCACAGAAAATAAATCACTTGCCTGCCGGGAAAGTTAGGGTCCTAATGCGAGGTTGAGATGGGAAAGTGTCGCCTGTTCCCTTCTCACACACGTGTGGAAGCTGGAAGAGTTTATCTCACAGAAGCAGAGACAGGAAGTGGTTGCCAGAGCGGCGGGCTGAGGAGAGGCAGGGGAGGCCGGTTAATGGGTGGACCAGCTAGATTACGACGAGTAGCTAGGTAAAAGGGAAGATTTGGTGTCCTCTAGCATAGTAAGATGATTATTTCTAGTAATCATTATATTATTAGAAATAACTAGAAGAGGTGAACTTGAACGGTCCCAAGACAAAGCAGACGGCAAACGGCTAAGGTGACGAACTCGTTAATTATTTCGATTTCATTGTTGTGCTTTGCATCTATTTATTGAAATATATTCCACCCCACGGCTATGCACAGTTTCCGTCTTAACCTCCCAAGTGTTCTCCCTGCCGTCTGTTGTTTCCTTCCCCCAGGTCTTCCCTGTACTGCTACCAAGTCATCCCGCTGTCAGAAACCCATCTCTCCTCCCCTCTACTTTGCGGGTGGATTCAGGCTAGCCTCGTGCTTGTGTTTACTAGGCCTGTCTTGTTTGCCTATCCAAGGGTCTCCTTTCTTTTACCTTCATCCCAGGGCTCCCTTTGCTCTTTGACCTTGCTTCTCACCTCCCTGCATGCTGTTCCTTCTTTTTCTTTTGGTCTGACTGTCCCCTATTTCTCTCTCGGGGCTGGGCTCAGATGTCCTTTCCAGGAACCTGTCTTGGGCTTTCGGCTCCTGGGATGGGGTACTGTCTGTTATGTAGCCTGTACCCCCATGTCCACGAGTGTCCTAGTGGGTGCAGTTTATGCCTTGATGCTCCTGGTATGTGTTTATCAAGTAAATGCCCAAGATATGTTGACTGGATGAATGTCTGATTGATTCCAAAGAGCTCGGATTTGCACACAGATTTAGGCAATCATAGTATGTTAGCCATTGGAGTTTAGACTAAAATATGCGATTCAAGATAAGCCCAAGTAAGAATTTCTTTCTTCCTTTTTTCCATTCTCTTTCTCTCTCTCTCTCTCTCTTTTTCTTCAAAAATTGGAATACTGTGGGAGGAAGTTGAAGTTGGTATGTTTCGGATTTTGGTGGTTTAAAAAAATTCCTATTTGCAGTGATGTCTCATTGAACATGGCTTGCTATTTTCAGATACCCTGCAAAGGTAGCAAAATTTGTCCCAGTCTCGGGTTCCATTTGTCAAGACTGCGCCGTAATTCTGGCGAGTGGCCCATGAAGGCAGTGCTTTGTTGATCTGGCTCATGAAAATAATCTGTGACAATCCTGCATAGCAGAAGCATTCATCAGCAACCTCCATGAAGATGCTAATTTCTACAAAGAAAACATTGTTTGACAGCTCACCACTCACAGGACAGGGTCTGAATTTTTTTTGTGTGTGTGAGATCCTTTGTATTGATAACTTTCGTGCTAAGGGGGGCTCTTCAGGCTCTTCAGGCTGCCCTGGCTCTCAGCTTGAACTCGAAGCCACGAACCTCCTTTCTCTTCTGTGACTTAACATTTTTTTCTCTCTATTCAACCCAAATGATTTCCCCCCTCCCCCGTTGCATAGAGAGAGGTATTATTTATGGTAACAAAGAGAGCCCAACATATAGTTCATGCTGGTGGGGCTTGCTTTTTTGTATGTTATTTCAGGACCCAGGTTCCTTCCACATTGGGGCTCCTCTGTCTCTTAGGAGGCTGTTCTCTTTATGTAGTTGGTGTTGGGTTGTTTCACATCCTTGTTCCAACTGGATGGTAAGAGAAAAAGAGAAGAAATTCAGAGAAAGCAAGTTCCTTTCACACAGAATTATGTGTGAAATTATTTCCTCCCATGCCCTGTTAGCCAGAATTTAAGAGTGAATATCTCATTGCTAGGGAGACATGGACACATGTTATCTAGTTGCTAAAATCCTTACTACTGGTTTTTCATTTCTGTACCAAATTTACAAGAAACTTTAAAGGAGAAAGGATTTATTTTGGCCCACAGTTTTAGATTCTCAGTCCATCATGGCAGGGAGGGTGTGGTCAAGAAGGGCAGCTCACTATGGCAGCCAGGATGCAGAAAGAGAGAGAACCCTTGTGCCCTGGCCCACCTCCCTTCTGCCTTCCAACAGGACCCATAGGATCCTATCACTTATATTCAGAGTTGGTCTTCTGTTTTGTTAACTCTCCCTGGGAATGCCCTCCCAGATACTTCCAGAGATTTGCTTTCCTGTCTCCCAGGTGCTTCTGGGTCCAATCAAGTTGACAGATACGCCTGATTATCACATTATGGGAGAATAGAAGGATGCATGGGGGGGGCAGTTAATAGTCCCCCCACAGGGGTAGAGCTAGGGTTTGAAGCCAGGCTCCTAGCTCCAACTTCTGTGCTCATACACATTGTGCTATACGGCTGTTTCCAGAATAGCTCCTGAGTCCTGGTTTTATTGTGCTGTTTGAAGTTAGTTTTCTCTTAGTTTTCAAGCCATACCCATGTGATTTTTTTTTTTTTTCTTAATACAGGAACAATTTGGAAATGAGCTGTTTTGGGGCACTGTCCCCAGGACCTTTGGGGGACACCAGCATGTATTCTCAATCGAGTCAGGAGGGAGTTAACGAACACAGCACCGTTGTTTACCCTAGTGCGATGTGGCAGCTTGTGATAGTTTTGACAGCGAGACATGTGCTGTTTTGATCTCTTGGCTGGGATTATATCTGCGTTTCAGGCATGGCTCAAAATCACCAGGCATGTGCTTGCAAGTTGCTGCTCTGGAAGGCAGGGATTAGGAGGCCTCTGCCCATCAGAAAAGCCGGTGCTCAGGAGATCCGTTCTTGTTTTATTGCTGCTCCTTGTTTGGTCTCCCCAGAGTCGTCGTCGTCGTCATCCTTCTCAGTTTGGATCTTCTCATTGGTGAATGAGATAGCTATTCCTCTTCTTGGCCCCAGTTTCAGTTGCTTGCATGAAATAGTTGCTCTGTGTCCAGGTCTCGAGGCGCATTTCAAGAGCGTGCATTCAGTTTTGTCCTTTGTAGGAGCCCTGGTTTAACTGCACGGCCTCCGTTTGTGTCCGTCATCACCCCCGAGTCTCTGATTCAGAAGGTCTGGCTGGGGTGGGCACCCCAGTTTGTATTTCTCACACACTTTCAGGTGCTGCTGTTGCTGGTCCTGCAGCGTCGCCTTGGGAGCTGGTGCCTCATGGTTCCTGGCCCCCTGGTTTCTCATTATCGCTTCTTCCTTTGTCTACCCATTAGCATAGAGTGCGCGTCCGAAATCTCTCTCGTGCCTTGGCATCCCATCATTCTGTGTCTATTTCCTTTACACTTAGCCACACCTTTGTCAGCAGGGTCCCCCCCACCCCTAACTCATGCCCTCAGTTACTTAGTCGGGTGCACTCCTTTCTCGCCCAGACTGTGTGAGTCAATGCTCTGTAAGGAATTTATTTGGAATAGATGGCTGAATCAGGCTGGAGCCTCAGAGTTTCAGAGATAAACGGCTCTCTCTCATCTCCTAGGGATAACCTTGCCCGTCCAGGAAAATAATATAAGGTTTCTGTCAGGGGCTGCTTTGCTTTTCAGGACTCCCACCCCCACCCTCGCTCCCCCCCACCCTCGCTCCCCGATGCCAGAGTTCAGAAGCTTTGGGCAGAGCACACTGGTGCCAAGGGCGCATTTACGTTTTGACGTCGAGCGTGCAAGCATTTCTGGGTGATGTTTCTGAGACGTGGCTTGCACGGCGTGCCTCGACGGATGCTCTGTGTGAATCAGCATAGTTCTTAGTTCATTTGCTAGTGAGACAGGGCGTTTGTGAGGAAAGGTGTTTATTTGGCTCGTGACATCCAGAGGCCGGGAACTCCAGAGCGTATGACTGGCATCAGGCCGGCTTCTGGTCACTGCTTCCCTGTCGCGCTATAACACAGTAGAGAGTGCCACATGCTGAGATGGTCAGCACGTGAGTCTGTTTCTTCTCATAAAGCCTCTAATGCCAACATCACACTCGCCCACAGACTACGTCTTTAACCCTAATTACCCCCCAAAGGCCCCACCTCCAAATACCATCATCATTTAAATTTGGGGTTAACGCACACACATTGTTTTCCCTATGTCTATGTGTGTGTATATGTGTGGGCACACTTGTATGTGGTTGTATGTACACGTGTGTGCATGCATGTGGAGGTCCAAGGGTGGTGTCAGGAGTCTCCCTCGATCACTCTGCACTTTATCCATCGCAGCGTGGTCTTTCACTTGAACCCAGAGTTTGCCAGCTTGCCCTGTGGATCCCTTGTCTCTGCCTTCCAAATGCTGGGATTACAGGCAGGCTCATCCACCCCCACCTAACATGTTTACGGGTTTTGGGGATCCGAACTGTGGTTCTCATGTGTGCAGCGAGAGCTTTACCCACTGAGCCATCTCCCAGCCCATCAGGGGAACTGGTGTGCGTGCGTGCGTGCACGTGCACGTGTGCAGTTTGCTGAGCATACCATCACGTACTTGTAGAGGAGTCAGTTCTCGCCTCTCACTGTGTGGATAACAGAGGATGAGCTCATGTCGTCAGACTAGGTGCCAAGTGCCTTTTCCTGGTGGGCTATCTCACTAGCCCCAACACGTGAACCAAAAAAATGCTAAATGACTGTTAAATGGTCATACCTCCCCCCGCCCCCCATATGCATGCACTGGCACACAGACACGTGCACGCACACACATTCGTCCTTTATTTTGACTTCAGCACAGTGAATGGGAGTTGCCACTGCAGTCCTTGGAGTATAGATGAGAAACCCAGCAGAGAAGCATCTGCCCCTTCCAAAGCAGACACGTGTAAGATCTGCCCTTTAATTAGCGTCTGCAGTTGCTGCTGTCGTAGGGCCTGTCTCTGTTGGCCAGAAAGTCTTTGCTTTGAAAGAGCAAGTCCTTCGCAGCTCCAAGCCAGGCTCGACTGTCAGCTGCTGTCCTCCCGCTGCCATCAGCGGGGTTGCTGCTGCGCGCCGTGCAGGCCTCTCTCTCTGGAGGCCTCCTCTCCATCTCATCTCCCCGGCTTTTGATTGCTGTGATTTGATGATCTACCCAATCCGGTGCCCTGTGCCTATTCTGTGCAAGAGATGACTCCCGTCCTCCCAAGGGTGGAAGATCCTTGTTTCAGTGCCAATGGTCTGGTTATTTTCCAGCCTTTTATTGTCTGTGATCTTGTCTTGATATTCAGAAAGCCTTCGTGTAGTCATTGAAAAAAATGTAAGCACAAGTGATGGCGGTTTTAAAGCCAGGGTCCATTCAAGGGCGCTCTCCTGCCGAAACCTTGAATATGACGGGATTAGGGAACCGAATCGGTTCTGCAGCCTCGTCAATAACGGTCCCGGTGCTGGGTGAGCAGCATCGGAACCACTCCTTAAAAACGCATGTCCCAGGCTGGTGGGGTGGCTCAGCCGGCAAAGGCACTTTGACAACTTAAGGTCAATCCCTGGAAATCCCGTAAAGTCGGGAGGAGAGATCGGACTCCAGAGAGTCGACCTCTGACCTCTACCTGTACTCCCACACATATAAGCCGTAATAACAAGTAATACAATAAATAATTTGGGGAAGTACATTCCCCAACCGGATGTGGTCATGTGTGCCCATGAACCCAGGACTCGGGAGGCTGAGGCAGGGGGATCGCAAGTTTGAGGACAGGACTGGTACCTTGCCTCAGAGCAGTGCAGATCTGTGGAGCTTGAGCAAGCTCCCCGAGTGGTTGGAATGAGAAGGGGAAATACTCCTTACCCTGATTTTTTTTCTTATTGCCATCATAATAATTATTTAATTCTTTTTCATTCCACTGGAGTAGCATCTCTATGAAGGCACAGGGATTTTTTTTCTTTTTTTCCCTTTATTATTCCTGCTATTTAGAGCACTAACCATATTATGGCTGAATGTGTTTTTTGTGTTTTTAAATCAACACATTTATTTATTTTGTATGTGTGTGCATACTCTGACACGTGTGTGGGGGTCAGCGGGAGGCGGTTTTCTCTGCTGTGTGGGTCTCAGGGATCAAACACAGGTGGTCAGACGTGGCGGCTACTGTCTTCACCTGCTGAGCCATCTCTCTGGCCCCGACTCACATTTTTACAAAGCACCTCTCGCACTGGCCCTGAGGGCTCGAAAGCCCGTCATAGCGCACACGCATGCGCACTTACAGCCTCCCTGGGTTAGCCGCCACCTCTTGGAGGTGGTAGGCAGATCAGTGCATCACCAGCTATCTCTGAGTGGCAGAAGTTGGGGACAGAGACGCTTTTGTGGACCAAACCAGATGTTCTGTGTGGACTCAGGCGACCTTGTTCTCCATCAGTTTACAGTGTTCTCTGGTCCTTGTGTTTGGGTCCCAGCTAGTCTTGAGGATGCTTGCTTAGTCTGTGACATTGGATGAGGACTTGGATAGCCTCTTGGCTTGGTACCATCTTTCACAGTCCCAAGGTGTTTCTGAAAGACCCCAAATCCCGGTTCATTATCAGCTCTTTAGGTCAAACAGCATGGTGAAATTGATCAGGCCTGGGTTGCGGTTCACACAGTGTCTCTCTGCCTCCCTCCCCCAACAAGCTTTGTGTATTCCAAATGAGACCTATATTCCTTCATGTGGTTTTGAACAGTGGATAACTTAGTCCTAAGCTCCTCACAGTGACTCAGTGAACCTCCAGAGCAGGCCTGATACCGTGCAGTTGGAGATTTTAGTTTGCTAATCAGGGATTGTGTTTGTTCATGAGGTTCGATTAGGCTCTCTGATAAGGAAGGATCCGTCCTATTCAGATGTTTGTCGCTTACGGCGTCTGTTTTGGCCCTGTGTCGTGGAGTGTACAGGCTAGCAGCTGTTATAATTTTTGTGGCTTTGTTTTCTCAATCAATCCTGGCTTCTGAAGACATGGGAGGTTGTTTGACTCTAGCTTGGATGGACATCTCGCAAAGAGGGGCGAAGAACATGTATCTTTTCCCTCTTGTAAGATATGCTGATTTTCTGGAAACTTCTGCCGGTCTTACCAAACAGAATCCACAGGAGTTGACGCTAAATACTAACTAGTAGTCAGTGTGTGAGCCTGCTAAAGTTGCCAATGGTCGCAGTGGTTTTGACTTTCTCAGCCTTAAACTTGGAAGCCTTCCTGGCTCTCACATCTTCAACAGAGCCCGAGTCGCTCAGTAACGGTGGCACTTCAGCATAAATGTGCATTGTTCTTATTTTAAACCATTTGCGTTCCGAAAGTATGAATGCGCGTGCTATTATCTATGAGTTTCCTCTCGATGTTTAAGACCCTTTTAATGGCAATAGGTATTTAAAGCAGACACATGAATTAGCTAGCACTCACCCACATCCCCAGGCCTGCCGAGAGCCAGGTTGGGGTGAGTGGGTGAGCTCGAGCAAGCCAGGTGGCTCCCGTGGGCTCCTCGAGGGCTGAGGTGAGTAGCTGACGTCACTGTTGCCGTCGGGGGTGAATTTGGAGGAACCAGTTCCCCCCTCCTAGGCGTTGTACTTCTTGTTGGTGAATCAGCTCGCTTTTAGCAACTGTGGGACGAAATGGTTGGTATCTTGCTCTCCCTGGTCAGTTGTCCGATGGGCGCAGAGCATAAGAAGCCGCATGGACTGCTCAGTTCCCAGGCCATGGTTCTGGGCTGGCCTGGTGGTGGGTGGGTTTCCCGGAGTCTTCAGGACAGTGGTTTTCAACCTGTGACCCAATGTGTGCTGGGGGGGGGGTGGGTAGGGTGAGGGTGCTGTTGATTGAGCGACTCTTTCACAGGGGTCGCCTAAGACCATCTGGATACAGATATTTACATTACGATTCCTAACAGTAGCAGAAGTAGCAACGAAAATAATCTCATGGTTGGGGGTCACCATAGCCTGAGGAACTGTGCATTAAAGGGTCGCAGTGTTAGGGAGGCTGAGAACTGCTGCTTTAGGAGGCGCTGCACGGCCCTTCTGGGAACCATCTAACGGGTTCTAGTTAGCTTTCTGCTGTGGGAAAGCAGCTGGGGGAGGCAAAGGTTTTGTCTCACCTTCCGCTTCCGGCTCAGCTCACCGTCCACCACCGACAGGAGCTTGAGCAGGGGCTGGAGCAGGACTGCCACTTACTGGCTCACTCCAGGCCGGCATTCAGCTACCTTCCCTCTGCAGCCCGGGATACCAACCACAGTGAGCTGGGATCGAGAAAATGCACCCCTGACATGCCCGACAGGATGAGGGTCATCCCTCACGGAGGGTCCCTCTTCCTGGGTGCTGGTGACCATAGCCAACCACCACACTGGAGCTCCTTTCCTAAGACTGCGGGAGAGGCAAATGAGAGAGTTTACATCCCAGACTCGGCTTCTGGGACTCAGTGTTTGGTAGGTGTATTGCTCGCTTCTCTCATCACTGTGACTGAACACTTGGCAGGGAGCAGCTGAAGGGAGGAAGGCTTCGCTTGAGCTTTCGGTCCCTCCTGGCAGGGAAGGCGCAGCAGGCGCAGGTGCGTGGCGTGAGGTGGCGGCTCACATGGTGCCTGCTGTCAGGAGGCGAGAGGCGCGGGCTGGATGGGGCTCAGCATACTTTCTAATTTCAGTCCGGGACACCCCCACCCCGCCCCCTCAGCCCATGGAACAGCGCTGCCCACATTCAAGGTTGGTCACTCTTCTTCAGTTAAACCTTCCTGGAAACTCCCTCATAGACACACCCCAAGTTGTGTTGCCATGGTGATCCCAGTGCAATCAGGTAGATAGTTAAAGTGAACCATCACAGTAGACTTAGTGTTTCTTGACAGGAGTGCATCTGAAACATGTCCATTCTGGAAAGATTGGACACAAGCTAAAGCTGGCTAACAAGACGGGCATTAGTGCAAGGCAGGAGGACAATGGCGGCAACAGTCAAGTGGGTCCCAGCTTCTCTCCAGCCAGAACAGAGCCATGCAGTGAGGGGAGCGGACTGAAGAATGGATCTCAGGGTGGTTTCAGGCACTGAGCCAGGCTCCCTCAGGCACAGCTCTGTCCTTAGGTGGCTTGCAAGGGGATTACTCTTGTCTGGAGTTTTCAGAGGATGAAGTCACCAGGTGAGTTGGGCCAAGCGACCTGGCCTCCAGGTCATCCGCTGACTTGGAACATCACAGCTGGTTACCACGAGATAAGATGGTGGCCCGTTGGGGATTTAGCCCAGGGGGTGAAAGTGCTCGCCGTGCAAGCGTGAAGGCCTGAGTTCAAATCTTCAGCATCAGCGGAAAGCCGGACGCACAGTGTGAGCACCGGCAGGCCCCTTCAGGGACATGGGAGCCTGGAGCAGGAGACTATCCGGAAGCTTGAGGACCAGCTCAGCTGGCTTCACAGTGCCAAACCACAGAGAGACTCTGACAGAATTGGAGTCAGAGACTGATACCCACTGTCCTCTGACATCTGCGTGTCAGGGCAGGTGTGTAGCTACAGTCCTACATTACAGATGCTTGTGTGTGAATATTCTACACACACGCTTGTGTGTGAATGCACACTGGTGTTGATGGGTTTCACTATCCTTGGGGTGGAATTTTCTTTTCTAAACAAGCATTTTAGCTGAGAAGCTATATGTTCTGATTTATTTTGTATATACACCAACAAATGTAAATTTTTTTTTTTTCCTGATCAGCAAGGGAGGTATTCTTTATCTTGTGCAGAATGTCAACTTCTACGATGTAGACAGCTTTCCACAGTACCGTTAATAGCCAGAATCATGTGCTTTTAATATCCGAATCATAGCCAGTGATTTAGAGGTATCATAATTTAGTGGGTCTTTTATGGACGGGGTTTGGACGGTTTCCAAGTATATTATTTTCCTTGTTATAAACCATCCAGTAGAGAATCTATTTACTTATCTATCTTTGATCTATGAGTCGTAAGTACCAATAAAGTAAATTGTTCAGAATGGAATAACTAGGTCAAAGGGTACATATTCATGTGTTAAATTTTTAATGGAGACCATCCACTGCCTCCCACACCGCCTGTAGAAGAAAGACTGCATTGCATTTACCTCGTGCCTCCGATATTCTGCTGCGTGCAGAGGGGAATTCAAAACGGATGTTAGCGCGTCTGTCGCCCTCCAGGAATATCCGTCTCCGCAGTGCACCTGATCCTAGGGAATGTCTGGGGTGTCGGCTGTGGTGGGTGTAGGAGGAGGTGGATTTAATTCCACCTCTCAGGCTAGTCCTGCAAGCCTCGTGCACCGCGCCTGTGGCTGTCCTCGCATCCGCCCCAGTCTCTCGGATCTCGTATGTAATTTCCGTAGGGCAAAGGCCTCATCCCGAGTCTTAGGATACGTGTCACACATCTTCGTCGCTTCATGGAGGCATCGTGACTACAGCGTTGTCAGGTGCCGTGAAGGTCTAATCGAGGTGTTCCCTATTTGGGGTGTGTGAGAAATGAATTAACTTTGGCGTTCTCTGCAGGTCATGGAGTATCAGCCTGGAGGGGATCTGCTGTCACTTCTGAATAGATACGAGGACCAATTAGACGAGAACATGGTTCAGTTTTACCTCGCCGAGCTGATTTTGGCCGTCCACAGTGTGCATCAGATGGGATACGTGCACCGGTAAGCCTGACTCTGTTCCGGACTGAGGACGTCCCCGAGCCCTGCACAGATATGAGCAGTTGAGCAATTTAGCATCAGGAGAAATCCTCATCTAGTTTTTGAAGCTTCCCACAATGGCCAGCATCTTAACATGGAACAGATCCAGATCCAGGACCGCATTGTGCCTGTTTGCTAGTCATATCTGGCTATCAGACGTAGCTGGTAGGGCCAGGAACCCTTTCTATGGGCCCTTTGGGTTGTGTGGTAGGGAAACTGGCACATTTCCTGGGGACAAAAGATGGTAATTAACAGAAGCTGCTCTATCGTTCCATCACCATGCCGAACACTCCATGGTAGTTAGCGGGTTATTTTGGTTCACTGGTGTGCAGATTTCAGTGGTTCGGTTGTCCCGTTGCTTTGGGCCTATGGCAGATGCCTACAGTAGAACAGTAACAGTCACTACGGTGGAGACACATAAAGACGGGGGGAGCCGGGCCCCACAGACGCTTTGAATCTGAAGTTTCCCTTCATGGCTCCCGTGTCTCAGTTGCTTGCTGTGATGTTTGAAGAGATCGGGTCTCAAGGGCTCTAATTTCACTACTGGGTTAGTATACGGAGCGAGTCAGACTTTGGAGGTTTGGGGGGGAGTTCTGGTACCTGAAGAGGTAGGACTGGCTGGAGGAAGTAGCTCCCTGGAGGGTGCCTCTGAGATGTATGCCTTGTCCCTGTGCCCTGGGCACCACAAAGTGAGCTATTTGCTCTGTAACATTCCTGACGCCATGATGCTTCACCTGCACTGGGCTCAGAGCAACAAAGCCTCCTAGCCTGGACTCAGACTTCCGCACCCAGGACTAAAGGCAAACTTTTCTTTCCTTACTTGGCTTCTCGTTGATGAGAAGTGTCTGAAACAGAAGGCTGGTCTCCAGTGGACACCCCACAGGCTCCCACTTACCGGCCCCACCATCTCCCTGTCTCGTCGTGCCGAGGTCAGCCATATTAGTAAGTCGCAAGGATGTTCCGCAGAAGCGTCCGTCCACAGGTGTCTGTTCACACCCTCACCTGTCTGATCTAGCCCGCCAGCAGAAAAAATCCGTTTCTTTTCTCCACTTTAAAAGAATTAAATTAGTTTTTCAAGTCGGGTGCTAATCATCCGTATCTACCAGTAGGGAAGGTCTGCACAGTATAACGCGTAAGCTAAGGGTTTTGGCTGAACCCTGAGGTTCGTAACTGCTTGTTGATTGACACAAGGACAGTACTAAGGCAAAGTCTTGACTTTCTCACAGGGACATCAAGCCTGAGAACATCCTCATCGACCGGGCGGGACACGTCAAGCTGGTGGATTTTGGATCAGCTGCTAAAATGAACTCAAATAAGGTGACTGGGAAGTGGCACTCGGTAGCTCAGGGCCGTGTCAGCGAGCGCCGCGTGGTCCTCAGGAATTTGGCAGCTGTTAGGGTACAGTGCTGAGCAGCATTTGGAGTCTCTTCTGTCAGTGTTGACTGTTAGGGAGTAGGGGTGAGGGCGGGGGTGGGGGGGCGGGGGTGGGGGCACAGAGATGTTTCCCAGACTCTAGCTGTCTATGTGAGTCTTCTTACATTTTCGTTAAAAGGAAAACATTCATCTTATATTTCACTTCATTTTCCCTCACCTCTTACAGAGCCTGTTTTCTGTTACGTCACCTCGGTTTACTTTATAATATTCTGACGGAATGTGACCTTATTTTTCTTGTATGCAATCCATACGCAGCAAAATTAAAATTAGTCACTAGAGAATTTGAGCTAAATATCCCGAAGTGTCAAGAACTGATATTCAAAAACGCCATTTTCAAGTCTCGGTCCTTCGGTAAAGATTACATTGTGTTCCACATGCTAATTAGGGAGCCGGGAGAAGAGCAGGTGAGATCAAGAATGAGGCTGCCTTAGAGAAAGATGATAAAGTTAAAAAGAAAAAGAGTTTAAAATCCTCTGATAAAGTTGGCTCACAGTAAATGTGGATCTGAGGTCAGCCGTGCAGAAAGGGTCGGTCCGCGGGTAAAGCCGGCTCAGCTCCCAGCCTGATCCCACCACCGGGCCACCCAGCCGCTCGGGCAAATCCTCAGCAACGCGGCCTCTCATCCTTTCTCTAGAAGATACAGATTCTACTTAAGATGCACAGAATCAGGCTGGCGAGGCCGCTCTTCAGAACGCCTTCCAGGTCTGCGACTTAAGTCCTTTATATGAAGGACAATATGTAAAATTACTTTTTCATCCCCGAGTTCCTCTGGGAAAGGCGGATATTATTAGGTTGATATTAGGAGAAGGCTTAGAGCTGCGTTCGCTCTGTGCACTCTGGAATCTGGTCTGTGTGTTCTGCAGGCCCGAGGACTTCTTCGAGGTAACTCACTAAGCGTTTAGCCGTTAGAGAAACAGGAGCTCGATGCTGTCCAAACTCAGCTCCGTGCTTTAATCCCAGCACAAGGGAGAGCAGAAGCAGGAAGGATATCTGTGAGTCAGAGGCCAGCCTGGTCTACATAGCAAGTTATAGGCTAGCCAGGGTACATAGTGAGCTCTTGTCTTCAAAAAAAAAAAAAGTGAATCCCTGGCCTTCACCTGGAGTCATCTCTTTAGAGCTTTGTTCATTTAAGTCTTCCTCTTGCAGTGCTTCACGCCGCCTTCTGCGACTCTAATTGTAGCCCTAATTGTGTGTGTGAGGGTGCACACACACACACACACACACACACAAATGTAACAAAGTTAAAGGGGGAAGTAATTGAGGAATATACTCAAGTTGTCCCGTGGCCCCTACACACACACACACATGAACCTGGTCCATATTTGCAGAGCTCCCTGTGTGCTACCCCCAAGCCCACCAATCTCCTTTCATTACCAGAGGTTGTCTTGCCATTTGGATATTTTTTGAGTCTTCACACGAGTTGAGTTTTTCCAGCCCCCGTTGTCTTTATTTCATGCTTCTTATTGGGAAGGCAGCTTTAGTGTGTTTTACCTTAGTCCACAGGACCATGGACCTCTGTGTGACTCAGACCAACTTCCCTTTATTAGAATTTCAGAGAAGGGCAGACAGCTACCCTGGCTCTTCTGGTTCTCAGGCAACTAGTTGTAAGGGGTTTGTAAATGAAGTAGAGCTTACTAGTGAGCTCCCCAGAAGCTGGAAACCCATAGGCAAAAATGCTTTTCAGGTTTATGTAGGAGCAAAGATTTCTTCCATTCCTGTAATTTTCCTGTTCCCTCTCTTGTGTATTTATAGACAGAAGCACGCATATCATACAGACATGCAGAAATCACTCCTGTGGCTCTGCCCTCCCCTCTTCCTCCACCCCCTCTCTGAGGCCTACACACTGGTGGTGTAGGTTTTCCCAACCCTAAAGCCAGAGAAAGGAAAATTTATATCTGCTTCTTCTGCAGGTGTGTGTGTGTGTGTGTGTGTGTGCATGCGCACGCGCATGTGCGTGTGCGTGTTTATACATGTGTGCAGTAGGAGGGAAGGTTGTTTAGTTTCACATTTCAGTCTTTCATGGTGATGGTTTGAGAGAAAGAAAAGAATTCTTTCCTCATATATATATTTGTGTATATATATATGTATATATATATATATATATAATACATATATATGTATATATGTGTGTGTGTATATATATATACACATATATATATATATATATATATAATTTTAAAAAAAGATTTGTTTAAAAATTATGTGTATGTGTGTGGCAATGTCATGTGTATTTGAATGCAGTACCCGCAGAGTCCAGGAGAGAGAGTCACATTTCCTCAGAGCTAGGTTACAGGTGGCTGTGAGCCCCCTGATGTGGGTGCTGGAAACCACACTCAGATCCCCTGCAAGATCAGCATGTGTTCTTAACCACCGAACCATCTCTCCAGCAATTCCATTTTATTTTTAAGAGTCTGCTGACTTTTCAGATTATCTCCCCTCCCCCTTTCCTTTCTTTTTCCCTTTCTTCCTAAGATATGGCAGATCCTCTGTCTCCCTCTCTTTTGTCTCCCGCTGAACTGGTTTTGTTTTCTCTGTCAACAGAGTGAGAATTAAGCTAAGTTGAGTAGCATCCAGGCACTGTCAGTGTGCTGTGAGGGCAGGTGGGGTGCCTAGGTCACTTTGAATATCTCAGCCAGGTGACCTACAGGTTTAGAGTCAGAGGTCACTGAAAGCACATGGGGAAGTCCCTAGGACCATGCGCAAGACCGTATGATGCTGATGGTTGGACGTCAGTGGCTAATGGAAACCTGGTAGCCATTAAAAACCTTTGTTAATCGCCAGCGAGCACCCTGGCTGAAGCTGCGTTGAGGGTACACTGGCGGGTAGCTCTGCTTCCGTAGCTCTATAGCACAACCCGCTAATGAAATTTAGACAGCTACCGGACGTAAATAAGTATAATATGTATATATGTATGGGGTAAGAATAGCTGCAGGGTTGTCTGACTCCCTTTGATCGTTAGTTTAGAGATGAGGTGTTGACACTTTACAGCCTTTGATTGTATCAGCATAATAAACTTGACCTGTAAGTTCAACTCACTGGGTGTGAACAAGTGATCCTGCCAGTCAGCTGCAAACAAGGAGGGCAGGATATCCCAGAACACTCCACCTGGCAGTAAAGTAGACTAACCCTAACCCTAACCAGTGCAAACGGCGTTCGCCTAACACCCGTGTGGTTCCCACTCTCTAACACCCGTGTGGTTCCCACTCTCTAACACCCGTGTGGTTCCCACTCTTGCAAGAGAATTGGGCGTTGAGTCAGCAGTGCCCAGACTCTCTGACCTCCAGGCCTTCCCCAGCGCCAGCTACATTTGGGTTCCAGGTTAAGTCACACCCTGATTCTCTACACACACACACACACACACACACACACACACACACACACACACACACAGTAGGTACCTATATAAAGAATAAAAGTGAGGGAATGAGAAAATTACAGAAAATCTCATTTCTTGGGTAGAAAACAGACAAGCTTGAAGTCACAGCTGAAAAAGCTCATAGTGCCCGGCTTTAAATGTCCCCCTTTCTCTCAAACTGTGAAATCAAAGCAAAGCGAATTTGCCACTGCTTCCTCCCCCCCGCCCCCCTTCAACAGGTCTTGTTATACAAGCCCCAGTTGACCTAGAACTCTTAATCCACCCCACCCAGTCTAAAACCTGCTTTCTTGATATAAAGTCCAGCCCTAAGGGAGTGTGGCCATATCCCCCAGATCTTGGGGTTCTGTTGTGGGCGCCTTTTGTCTTTCAATGATGAGTTTTTCTGCACCATCTACCTGTCGACCGGAGAGATGGCTGTGGGTGCTGGGCAGCGGTCACCACTGCGGATCTGAAGTCAGGTCTCTGCTTTGAGGGGCAGACTGATAGGCCGTCCGTCCTCAGACCTTCACATTTCATGCTCAGGAAAACTTGAAAAACAGTTTTGAAGATCAAAGGGGTCGCCGACTTGCCAAATCCCCTAGCGAGGGTCAGGGAGTCTAATCCTTTGATCAGCATCATTTCAAGAAACAAAGGCATTAAACACTAAAACAGAAATTCTTAGGAGACGAAGACAGTCCTGTGATGGATACGCTCGGCTCTATGGAAAGACTTCCTGCAGTGTCCTGGTCTGACTTTGCCAAGGGCACTGCTCAGGCGCTGCTGGGTTGGAGGGACCCAGGTTTCTGAGCAGTGAGGGGACCATGGGAGCAATAGTGGGGAAATGAGATTGATAGACTCACTGCCCCGTGACCTGGGCAGGGCCTACCGCGCTGTGCCCTGCGGGTGAGCTGACATAGGAAGTGGGTCCCAAGGTGGTTTCCTTGACTCCCCGCCCCCCAACCCCCACACTTGAGATGTAGCCAGACTGCGTGCCATTTGTGTGTCCAGCTAGCCTTCAGTTCCTTGTTAATAGATTGGTCTGGTGTTACAGATCTGTCTTTAGGCTTCGCTATCTCTGATTTTCTTCTCCATCTCTCTGTGTGCGTGGTGTTTGTGAGCGTGCCCGCACATGTATGTGAATGGATGTGTGGAGACTCCAGGCCAACACAGGGTCTCCTCTTCTCCACTTGATTTTTTGAAACAGGGCCTCTCACTGAACCTGGGGTTCACCACTTTGGCTAGCCTGGCTAGCAGCAAGCCCCTGGGTCCCCTCATACGAGCCTTCCCAGTGCTGGGATTACAGTGCCCCCATATTCAGTTTATTATTTTTTTTATGTGGGTTCTGGGAATTTGAGCTGAGGTCTTTGTGCTTGTGCAGTAAGGACTTTACCTACTGAGCCATCTCCACAGCTCATTTTCCATTTATGTCTTTATTTTTGAGTCAAAGAAGTTCTGTTGACTCGGGAATACGGCTCAGATGGGGATGGGGTGCTTGTTTATCTCATCTAAGGCCCTGGGTTCAGTCTCAGTACTGTCAAGAAGTTCTGGCCTATCGGTGACTTGTACCAGGAAATCCATCTTCAAGCACTCAGCTGTGTAGCAGCACGGTATGTGTTGTCAGCAAACCCTATCTGTTTGCCTTTGGTTTGTGTCATCCCCTCAGCTTAAAAATTAGTAAAGCCACCCGGACGTTGGCGGAGCACACCTTTAATCCCAGCTCTCGGGAGGCAGAGGCAGGCGGATCTCTGTGAATTCGAGGCCAGCCCGGTCTACAGAGTGAGTTCCAAGACAGCCAGAGTTACAGCAGAGAAACCCTGTCTTGGGAAAAAAAAGTATTAGTACAACGTTGGCATTTCTTGATAGCCTGCCACTTGACAGAAGGTTTAAGTGTAGTAATCAGGCAAATGGGCCAGTGTCTGATGGGGTGTCGGCACCTCCTGGAGACTAATCGAGAGGGTGCCCTGTTCTCTTTATGTGTGGGTTTCTAGGTGGATGCCAGACTCCCCATCGGGACCCCGGATTACATGGCCCCCGAAGTGCTGACCGTGATGAACGAGGACCGAAGAGGCAGCTATGGCCCGGACTGTGACTGGTGGTCAGTGGGAGTGGTGGCTTACGAGATGGTCTACGGGAGGACCCCGTTCACAGAGGGAACCTCCGCCCGCACCTTCAACAACATTATGAACTTCCAGGTGAGGGCCATTGGAATCGGAAGCCACGTTTACCCCAGAGCGGCACAGCTTTGGTTCTCGTGCCTAGAGCGCTGCCGAGCACTCTTGGAGTCGCAGCTGCCAGCAGTTGCGGGGGCACCTCGGCATCTTATGTAGCACTAGAAAGAAAATGGCTGCCATTTTCATTCCATCCTTATATCGACTGTGAAATGCATCTTGAGGTGACTGTGGTTAAATGTGCGTAAGTGTGAGCCTTGGGATCGATGAGATGGGTTGTTAGCTCCCTTCCTTTTGGGAGGGTAGGTACCACACCTCACATGCTGATGAGGAAACCAAGCCAGAGAGGCTGAGCAAACTGCCCCAAGCAACACACTGTTCACTCTGATGCTCCTGATGTTCCTGGAGGGGGTGGGGGTGAGCAGATGAGGTAGAATCGAAGTAACATGTGCGTGTGTACACACATGCATAAGGAAGAATTAAAACCACTTTCTAGTGAGTAACTTGCACTCCGCTAAGCCCATTTCTACAGGAAGTGATGAACCTGTTTTTTAGCCTCAGTTTAATGGAGAAAAGAGGCCACATCTCCTCAGATTTTGTATTTCATCCAGTTTCCATTTCCTGGACTGGTTGGTGCATATTTATTTTCTTTCCTTTTTCCCCTTCCTTCCTTCCTTTCTCCTTCTCTTCCTCCTCTTCCTCTTTTAATGTACAAACACTGTTACTGAGGCTTCTCTTGAGTTGAAATTTCCCTTTAGATAACTCTTGGAGCTGATTTCCATCCTCCATTTCAATCTGCTCACTCCGTAACTGGGGCTCAGCAAACTGCACCAGGCACCTTCGGGTACCAGGTCAGCAGCGATGAGCGAGGGGGCCACCTCCACGCCCCCTCCCCATCGTCCCTCAGAAACCATAGCCCACCGTGTCTGTGCAGAAGCGGAGCACAAGCTGGGTGGGCGGGTGGGGGCAGGTGGCTCAGGAGTTCAAAGGTCATCCTCCCCGGCTACATTTTGAGTTTGAGGCCAGTATATGACACACTGTTTCAAAAAAGAAAAAGAAAAAATGCAGAGGGAGGAAGCAAGAGTGGAGTTTAGAGGGGACATGCAGAAGGATGATGGGCAGCAAAGTAGCTGGGGAGCGCTTGGGGGTGGGTGAGGGGGATGGGAGGCGGGGCGGGGTGGGGAGGTGCTGGTAGAGGGAGTTCTAGGCCAAGAGAGAACAGCATGAGATGAGATGCGTTGGGAGCTTGAAATAGCTCATCGGTGGACAACAGAGAGGAGATGGGGGTGTGTGGGATTAGACGGGAGAGGAAGCACAGGTCAAGCCACGACAACATGGAACCCCAACAAAAGAACTAGGCCCATTGATGTGAACAGGCCGCTTATTTCAGGAACATGCCTTTGGTCTAAAGTTATGAGGGCATAAAACTTTATTTTTTAAAAAAAAAGAACTCATGAGAAATTCCCTCTTAACTTCAGCACCTAAACAGAAGCACCGCTAAGGAATTTTTTTTTTTTTTTTTGAATAGCGGTTTTTGAAGTTTCCGGATGACCCCAAAGTTAGCAGTGAGTTCCTTGATCTGATTCAGAGTCTGCTGTGTGGCCAGAAAGAGAGACTGAAGTTCGAGGGTCTCTGCTGTCACCCCTTCTTTTCCAGAACCGACTGGAATAACATCCGTAACTGTAAGTAGAGCATCCTGCTTCAGCTCGCCTTTGGGGTTGGGAGGTATCACAAAAGCAGTCTGAAATCGACGTAAACAAACACTTTAATTATCGACCGCCATAGAGAGCGCTGATGATACAGCTGTCTTTGAGATAATAATTGTCTGCACAGAAGTGGGTCATTTATCAAGCTCTGTCTCTCCGTGGCCCTCAGAAAATTCCTAGTAATAAGTTAGGGTTGCAAACGGCGGAGTTCAAAGGTCGTCCCTCGGTTTCGTCCAAGAGAAAACACAGACCCGGTTACACAGACCCGGTTATCTCTTCCTCAGAATAGCAAAGGACACGGGGGTGGGCAGCCGGGGCGCCTGGGATGAGACTGTAAACAGACACGGGGCGTGTCCATGCGTGCCCTCCCAGGTGCTCGTCTTTGTCCACAGCATGTAAACTCTGCTGCGTGCAGACAGGGACTCAGTCGCACCCCACCGTGTAATCAGAGTAAACCGAGTCGGTTCATCATGAGCAGGATTCCGCTCACCGTCATCAACACTAAGTGGCGTGCCTGTCTATTTTTTTGTTTTTGTTTTTTAACGAATTGGTGATTTTGTTTTGAAGACTGTAAAACATAGTTTTTTACTTTTTAGTGTGTTGTTGATTGAAGGTGACCCCTGGTCTGGCCCGTGATGAGCATAGGTTAGAGTGGCGGTTGTCTCATTGCGGGTGTTTGTGTCTGGTGCTGATGAGAGGCAGGAAGTGGAAGCTGTTTTTGGGGTGTCAACTATGAGCTGCGGTGTGATTACAGCTTGAACATCCCCAATCAAAGAGAGAGAGAGAGAGAGAGAGAGAGATATGAATCTGGAAATACTCAAATGTGAACTTTTTGAGCACCAATGCGATATCCCAAGTGGAAAATGCCTCGTCTGCCCTCATGAGGTTTTGCATCAAAGATATTATACAAAGTCACCTATGACTGTATGTGTAGGACGTAAGTGTGCTTAGACATGGGTCTCCACTTCAGGGTATCTCATATCCAGATGTAAATATCCCAAACTCAGAGAGAAAATCTGCCCTGGTTATTTATGGGGAGGGACTGTGTAACCTCTTACGTCTTCAGCTGAGATGTGAGAGTACTCTGATCAGAGCGACTTCAAGGAGAAGGGCTCATTTCTGCTCACAGTCCAAGGGTACAAAACCAGCATGGTGGCCAAGTCAAAGCAGCAGGAGCTTCCATCGGCCGCTCATTTCACATTCACAGGCAGGAAGGGGAGTGATGCAGGCTGATGCCCAGCGGAGCTCCTCTCTCTGCTCTGACAGTCCAGGCTCCCCACCTAGGGGATGGTGCTGCCCACAGTGGGCAGGTCTCACCCTCCATCCCAGGAAATGGTACTGCCCACAGTGGGGAGGTCTCACCCTCCAACCCAGGGGATGGTGCTGCCCACAGTGGGCAGGTCTCACTCTCCAACCCAGGGGATGGTACTGCCCACAGTGGGGAGGTCTTACCCTCCAACCCAGGGGATGGTGCTGCCCACAGTGGGCAGGTCTCACTCTCCAACCCAGGGGATGGTACTGCCTGCTGTGGGCAGGTCTCACCCTCCATCCAACCCAGGGGATGATACTGCCCACAGTGAGCAGGTCTCACCTTCCAACCTAGGGGACGATGCTGCCCACAGTGGGTAGGTTTCACCCTCCAACCTAGGGGACGGTGCTGCCCACAGTGGGTAGGTTTCACCCCTCCAGGTTAACATAAACTAGGTCACCTCCCACAGGTGTGCCGAGGGTCGAATTTCCTAAGTGAGTCCTCTGTCAAGTTGACAGTTAATGCTATCACTGTTGGGATCCAGTATTTTGAGTCAAAGGCCATTTTAATTGTTTCTCTAACCACCAGCTTAGGTATTTCAGTGGACTGTATTTCTAAAGATCCTTTTTGACAGCTTTTCTTCCACGCTAGCCTTCTGTTGCTGTTCTGTGATGAAGTATCTGTGGGAAATCAGCCTAAAGTGAGAAAGAGCTCGTTAGGGCAAATGGTCTTCAGAGGCTTCGGCCCATGGTCTCTTCACTCTGATGTTTTGTGCCTCTGGTAGCACCGTTGTGGTGGGAGCACATGGCGAGGCCTCCTCACCTCACGGTGAGTGGGAAGCAAAAAAGAGGAAGGACCCGTGACTCAACATCCCCTTTAGGGCTAAGCAGTGACCTCGCTTCCACCCACTGGGCCCTGCCTACGAAGGTGCCGCCACCTCCCATGAGTGCCACAGCGTGACGCCCGAGCCTTCAACACATGGCCTTCTGGGAGTCACACCGGTTCGTTTTTCTAGTTTTTAAATGATTTCCTCCAGATTCCCTAAGGTGAGGCTTTTTAATCAGTAGTAGGTTTTCATTCTTCCCACTACCGCGTCCAAAGAGTTGGTAGAATATCTGTTAGACGCCGTCCAGGTACTTACTCTTCTCTGGTCCACCTTTTTATCTCGTCTTCTTGAGTGAAGCAATTAATGTTTTTATGCATGAGCTTGCTAATTATGCCCAACAACACATTTCCACTTAGGTAAGTCAGTGAATGGTGGTTAATTATCTGAGGACCTTTATTTTGTGTTTTGGTAGGGCTTGATGTTGTTTTTGCTATGAGAGTTTGCCCTCCCTGTTGGGAGGGGGAGAGGCTGGTTCTAGCGACAATCCCTCCCCTCCATCCCCCAAATCTGAGGCTGCCTGAGTCCATCTTTATATAAAACAAAGCATCATTTACATATACTGGGTAGACATTCCCCTGTCCGCTTTAAGTCATGTCTGGATGACCTCTAACCCCTGACACGGAAACGCCACAAACAGTTGTTGTGCTTTTCTATTTAGGGAATCAGAGACCAGAAGCAGCAGCCAGATGTGCTCTGTGTAGGCACGGTTTCCCTCGAGTACTCTTAAAAGAAGGTGCTATTTTGCTTTAAATTATGCGTCTATGTGGATGTGGGAGGTGGGCGCACACGGGCGCCCTTCCGAGGCCCTAAGAGGACTGGGCACCAGTGCTCACTCAGAAGATGTAGACAGGGCCGAGGAGGTGGCTCACTGGCCAAGAGCGCCCGCTGCTCTTCCAGAGGACCAGAGTTCAGTTCCCAGCACCCATGTCAGACAGGTCACAGCCATCCGAAACTCCGGATCCAGGGGGTCCCATGCCCTCCCTGGCCTCTGTGGCCATCTGCATGCGTGTGTACACATACACATACACATACATGCGAGCACACACATATGCACACACACACAGACATGCACGTATACACATACGCGTGCGTGAGCACACACACGTACGCACACATACACACATGTGCGTACACACATACTCACACATATGCACACATATTTTGCGCATGTGGCAAAACAATAAAGGACCTTGATGATTCCTATTGACTGCCAGCTCCTGGTGTCACTAGTGGCTCCAAAGAGTCACAAAATACATTTGCTTAAAAAAAATCTTTTACTTTTAATCAATTGTATTTTGTACCCTCGGGCTTATAGAAAAATTGCAGAGTTAATGCCGGTGTCGCTTTCACCCCTTTGCCCCTAATGTGGACAGCTTGTGCGAGACAGTGTCTCACTCGTCAAAACTCAGACTTAACTTCTCTTATAATACCAGACTTTTCACAGATCCCACCAGTTTTTCTGACGCAGGTCCCTCTTCTGTGACAGACCATATTGCATGAAGGTGTTTGTTTGGGTGTGATGGTCTCGGCTTAGGTAGCTCAGCCAGAGCTGGAGTCCTCCGTCTCTCCGAGAGTCAGTAGTGCCTGATGCTTCCCGATCATGCGGATAGCAAGGTATTCAACAAGTATCTAGCACAGTTTTCTCTTTGTGTGTTTGCAATCAGCCCAGGGCCTTGTGATTCAGAGCACTGCTGAACTCCAAGCGATTTGAGCTGTTTTCTAACATAAATTACGCCTTTGTCCAGTTCCGTTTCTCTCACACACACGTGGAGTGACTCTCTTCAGCCCAGAACCCTTGTGGTCATCAGTTTTCCCAGGTTCCCGCTCCCTGCTTTAGTGCCTTGTGATTCCTGGCCTATGAGTGTTCTGGCTTCCCTCAACACGGTATTGTCCCTTGATGAAAGCAGCATTAGCCTCTGTGCTGCTTCACCCCTCATTTTTCTTTTTCTTGTTGTGACCAATGGAAGGAAGTACCGCTTAACCCAGCAGGCAATAATCGTCGAAAACGCATTATCTCGAGAGGTGGTCCTGTCGGGATACAGAAACACGGTGTAAGATGGGTCAGAGCAAGTTGATGAATGATGGAACCGGAAGCAGCAGCCTGGGAAGCAAAGACTCAGCTTCTGCTTTGGCCCTTGGAGTTGCCGTGGGCACGGACCCAGCCCAGGGGTTCTCATCATTCTGCGATGAGTTGCCGCCACACTGGTGGGTGCCCAGGCACCCATTACTCTGACGCTTTCTTCCCAGCCTCACGCGTGACTGTGTTCCGCTGGTCGTTACTGCCTTATTTCAGGGCTGCGCCCCACGTTTCATGGGAATGAATGATGAGATTGAATTCATGAGATTTCGTGGATGAGAAAGGCATAAATGAGGGGTGACCATGAATTCTGTCCTTGAGCATTCCTGGCGAGCGTCCTGGAGAACCAGCGTTGTTGGTTATCACTCGTGGCGGGGTTGGGGGGCAGGGGGGCTTTTCCTCTCGACTTTTCACTGATTTCAACAAGAAGCAGCTCTTGCCAAATTCTTCTGATTTTCCAGGTCCGTAGCACTTGTTAGCGGAGAGTACATTTTGCTTTGATCCAGTGGTGAGTCGGTGGTGATCCCATGCCGGCAGCACATCGAGATCATCCCTTTCCAAGTAGATGTCACTTTCCCTGTGCTGTTTGCTTCCTGGCCCTGGGCAGGTAGTTAGACTGTAAACATCTGCTCCCGTGACTGTGAACCTGCGGTGTGGGCGGGTGCATCTGTCTGAAGAGGAGGGATTCTGTGCTTACCCATTGATGAGTGACAGTCTTGAAGATCTTACGTAAGCAGCACCACGTAGCTGCTTCTTTTCAAAACTGCAGCCCTTTAGCAGTGCAGGCTGCCTTTATTCCATCCCAGTACAAGGTATTCTAATACACCACACGGTATTGTTTCAAAACCCTTGGGTTTTAGCTCCGTCTTACAGAAGTGGGTAATAGCGTAACTTGCCCAAGATCATATGGCGAATGAGTGCGAGTTTGTGTCCGGACCCGTGCGACTTAGAGCCCGCGCCGTGTCCGCAGTCCTCCGCTTGCTCGCCCTCGTATTCGCAGTTGCGGTGAGTGGTAACGGTAGCGATGATGGTGACTGACAAACCACCTGCGCTCGAGCGAGCCGATCCGTCTCTGGGTCTATCTGAGAACGTCTGGAGTCGAAGTAACTTTGGACGTTGCAAGGCTCAGTCTGGCACCGGAGCATCCGAGCACTCGCAGTGTGCAAAGCGCTGCATTGGGTCCTCAGCCCTGCTCACGGGCCAGTCTGCGTGCGGCCCTGCCTGCCTGCATGGAGCTCGGAGTCCTAGGGCAGCCTGAGTGGAGCTGCGGTCCTGACCGGTTGTTAGGTTTCCTGCTCTGCAGAACCGCCTATGCCTGACCTTAAGCAAAACACAGACTGGACACCCTTCTCCACTTACAGCCTCCGCCATCTGGTGACCCTTCAGGTCTCAGCGCTAACCTGGGAAAGGGTATTGGATTGATGGCTTGCTTTTAAAATTAGGAGGCTGGAGAGATGGCTCAGCAGTTAAGAGCACTGGTTGCTACCCAGAGGACCCGGGTTCAATTCCCAGCACCCACACAGCAGTTGACAACTGTCTGTAACTGCTGTTCTAGGCGATCTGACACCCTCACATGCATGTACACCAATGCACATAAAATAAATAAATAAATAAATAAATAAATAAATAAATAAATAAATAAATAAATCTTAAGTTAAAAAAAAGATTCGTAGCCTCAGGTGCACAGCGAAGACCATTCTGCATCAGGGCAGGATCTCCCAACTTTGGCACTGCTGACACTCGGGACCAGATGATTCTGTTGTGGGTCTGCTGTGTGGACTGCAGCATCCCTGGCCTCAACACACATTGTCATTTAGCATCCCCCCTCTGCAGTTGTGAGACTCAAAAGGCGTCTCCAGACATTGCTCAGGTCCCTGGGCGGGGGAGGGACTCAAGAGACACAGTTGTCCCCGGTGGAGAATTTTCAGTAGGAAGAGCATCCCAGTAATGCTAATTCCCCAAGCCTGCTGTTGCTAATAAGCCCCAGAACCGTTGCCAGAGGTCAGTAGGACTTTTCTACTCGGATTGCGGTCCGTGGACCAATAGCATTGTCATCATCGCCTGGGAGCTTGTTAGAGATGCAGAGACTCGGTCCTGAGTCAGAGGCTGCGTTTTAATAAGATCCCTCCGTGGTCCCTGTGCACATTAGAGTTTACAGAGCCAAGCAGGAGGGGAGAATTCGATGTGTCGGGCTTCGCATTTTTTGCTCATCTTTGTGGGTCTCCCTCATTTTAAACCTCTAGGCTTTAGAGAGGAGGCTGCTGCTTTTTAAGGACTCCCATGGGTGGATGTAACTGCTTAGAATTGTTGTCTTTTTTCTTTTTAATTATATGTATTTATTTAAGTGAATGTGTGTGTGTGCCTGAGGTGGGGCAGGCATACACATGTGCATTGTGAGTGTGGAGGTCAGAGGTCAACAGCTGGGAGTCGGCAGGTCCCCGGAATCGAACTCAGGTGACCAGGCTTGGCAGCAAGCACCCTTACCTGCTGAGCCATCTCACTGGCCCAGAATTGTTGGATTTCATGCGATCGTTTTGTGGAACGTTAAGCTTTTCTCTCAGATAGCCTTCACATCCTTCGGGACAATGGTGTAACTCCTCCACCTCCCAATAGGGAAAGGGAATGTACTCATCTCCCCCTCTTCTCACTCTGCTGTGCCACTCCCTGTTCATGGGGGGTGGGCTAGGTGTCCTTCATTAATACCTATTATATTGGAATGCTGAGCACCTACTGTGTGCCAGGACTCTGCAAAGCATACTGTGCATCCTGCTGCCCCATTTGCTCCTCCCCAGACCTCCAACAAGTCAGTTCCTGGAATTAATCCCAGTCGCGGATCTTGTGGCTGGCAGTGGTAGGTGTTGAATTCAAGCCCTTCTGACTCCAGATTTTTTTACTTTTATTTTTATTTTCTTTGTGAGGGTTGTTTATTGTTTTGCTTTTTAAAATATAGGGTCTTACTATGTAGCCTGTGCTGTCTTCAAATTTAAGAGCCTCCTGCCTCAGCCTTCCAAGTGCTGGGGTTATAAATTCATACCACCATACTATCTAAAATATCACTAAATAAAATTTATATCTTTAGCTTTTTTTTTTTTTTTTAATTTTGAGAATGTTGGAACAGTGGAAGTTTTGGGCCATACATGGTTGGACATATGGCGCAGCTGTCAGGAGCATTGTTGCTTTTGCAGAGGATCTGGGTTAAGTGCCCAGTGCCCACATGGTTGTTCAGAACAGTCTCTACCTTAACTCCAGTTCCAGGAGATCCGACACCCTCTTCCCGCCTCCCTGGACACCAGGCGTGCATGTGGTACACGAACACGCATGCAGGCAAAACACTCATATACAAAAGATAAAAATTAAAAACACCATAAAATAAAAATAGATCTCAAAAAACTAATTAAGTGACGTAGAAAGTCGTAGAGTCAAATGTCTCCCACCCCATGTCCAGGCCCCCGACTTAAAGAGTTTCTTAACTTTATGCTTTGTTCGGTGTGATACAAAACATCACCTCCTGTGCTCTGGGTCTTTGTTCTGCTTCTTAATAATTTTGGTGTTTTCATTGGCAGGCTTTTTTCATAGACGGGGTTTCTCTGCTGTAGCTCTGGCTGTCCTGGAACTCACTCTGTAGACCAGGCTGGCCTCGACCTCACAGAGACCTGCCTGCCTCTGCCTCCTGAGCGCTGGGATTAAAGGCGTGTGCCACCAACCGGGCTGGCTATTTCTATTGGTGAAAGAGAAAGAAGCCTAATCTTCATGAGGCCCTCCGGCTCTGGCATCAGTCGCTCTTTTCTTCCTCCCAAACAAAATTCCTTTTTAGTTTTTGCGCTCTTCTCCCATTTCTGCACTCCAGTGTTTTGCCCGTGAGGGACTCAGCGTGCGCAATGTGGTAGCTCTCTTGGTTGTAGCCTCCCTCAGAGCCACTGGGATCAGAGTTTCCATCGCCAGAGCCAGGCATCTGGCCGTGTTTTGTTCTGCCAGCTACCATGAGGAGGGTGAAGGTGGGTTTCTTTGTCAGGCGTGGGTCTCTCTCTGCCAGACCCCCGGTCAGTGTAGGCACAAGGGGAAACAAGGAAGGGGACCGAGGCCCTGGCGGCCGGGAGGAGGAGGCTGGAGAGGGTTGCCGTAGAGCGATGCAGGGATCAGCTGGACAGAACAAGGCGTGGTGAAAGGGTGCAGGCAGGACTCGTAGCCTCTCAGGGAATACGCAGGGGATATTTATGCGTCTCTTGGGGGCTGTTCTGTTTTTAGAGGGTAAGTGATTAGGAAAAATGGGCTAACAGGAGAGAAATGCTTATGAATTAGGATTATAGGCCTTTCTCCTCCAGCGTGAGTTTGGAGGCCACACCCGGAGATATTGAAAGTATATATTCTACATTATAAACGGGAACAACTTATCCTAGAGACAACTCCAGTATTCAGATGTATCGAGTATAGCGATCTGGGTCAACGGTGTATCTGGTTCTGGAAATACAGTACTGGGTAAGAGTAAAAACGGGGATTCTTAGTGTGTTGCCGGAGGAAGGGTGATCCTGGAGTCTCAGCTTCCCGGCGGCCTCAGAGAGCCCTACTTCAAGAGGAGAAGACATCTAGAATGGTTTGTTTCTGGAAGACTTGGTTTTCTGAACACCAATCTCTGGGGAATGTCCTCACTGGGTTTCCCGTTAATAAGGCCCCCTGTGACGTGATGGACCGTGTCCCTTCACAAAAAGTGTGCTCTTCGTGGGCCTGCATTCTATCATGCCTCTCAGCCCAAGCCAGTGATCCGGCGCCAGGTTTCAACTGGATCATTCTAGCCGAGGTAAGCTAGTGCTTTCCCATGGAGAGGATGGGAGGCGGGAATAGGTTTGTTAGGGAACCCAGAAATTGGAGCGCCCCCACCATTCAGCATCCGAATGCTAAAAGCCCTTTCATAAGCAAGCACGGAAATGATTTGGCCAATGATTCAAAATTATATTAAACATCTGGGACTCTCTGTTCATGAGCCCACTTTCCAATCAATTCTATGAAGTGTGTTGATTGCATCTATGCTCCTTTCTCTGAGGGTGAAGGTTGTGTGGAACTAAAGGGGGCTCTTGGCAGGAGTCACGGAGACGACAGCATAAGGACAAAGAGTAGGAGGCACAGGTGGTCCGTGACCGAGGGTTTGGGGATGGCTTCCAGTGCGCTACTTCAGAGAAAATAAATGTAGTCAGTTCTGTGCACCCCGTCGGGGATACTGAACCGCAGCAAACTTGTTGTTTGGGACCTGAGACCACCCTTCCCGACTTACAAAGGGGCATACGCCTCAGACTGACCCCACATGTGAGTGTTCAGTAACCTTTTCAGAATAACTTTGCTTCAGAAGCAGGTTGGCCTTGCCGCAGAGGCCTCCGGGAGCAAGGACGAGAGAGGTCAATCGGCTGGATGCCTGTTAGGTCTGGATGCGGGCATAGAGAAGAGGGTGTGTCGAGGGCGTGTCGAGCCTAGATCTTAGGCACACTGTTCCACTTCCTACTAAAACGGTGACGTCTCAGCCCCAAGGAATGCACTGGGCTCCCCCTTCCCTGTGGAAGGGGTGCGTGAGACGGAGTCTAGGTGTGTTGTCTGATACTTCCACCCTGTAGGAAGAACAGGACAGATAATCAAAGATCTCCTTCCAGTAGCCGGACACAGCTTTGCTGAGAATAGACGTGCAAAGTCCGTGTGTATTTGTGCAGTTTAAACTCTGCTGTGCATATAGACCCGTGAAGTCACCACCCAGGCTTAAGGAAATGAATATGCCCGCCATCCCGGAAACTTTTTGTACCCTGTGACTCTCCCTTTTGTCCTCCCCCGCCCCTTCCTTTGTCACTAGGAACAGCAGAGCTGACTCCAGGCACGGTAGCTTAGTGTATATTTTTCTAGAGTTCATGTAAACTCAGCCACACAGTGTGTGCTGTCAGCCTGCTCTCCGCGCTGTTCTGAAGTCCCTCCACGCCGAAGTGAGTCATAGCTCGTCTCTCCTTATCGTCGGGTGGGAGCCCATTGTTTAATCGCGTCAACACCCACCAGCAGACTTGGGCTGTCTTCTGTTCTGGCCACCTGAGATAAGATTGCTCTTATCACGCGGGCACCAGTCTGAAGATGGCACGCATTCATTCCTCTGGGCTGCGTGGGGATGGGAAGGGCAGACCACGCAGTAGGTACGTTTGCCTTGCAAAGAGGGTGCCGCAGCGCTGGCCCCATTTTACACCCCCAGGCACAGTGCCCGAGAGGTCTCCCCAACATTCTGAACAGTTGGACCCAGTCAGCTGTGGGGCTTCGGCCGCCTCCCCACCCTCCCTCTTTAAAAGCTTTAGAGAGTTGGGGAGATGGCTCAGCTGGCAAAGTGCTTGCCGTGCAAGCAGGAGGGCCCGAGATCCGGCTTGATGTAAAAAGCCAGACGGGGCATCTGCCAGTAATCCCGGTGCTGGGGAGGTGGAGACGGGCATGCCTGTCTGGAGAGCCCTGGCCAGCTCGTCTAGCCAGACTGGTAAGCTCCAGGGTTAGTGACAGACCGTTTCAAAAACTAAGATGGAGAGAACTCAAGGAAGACACTTGACACTGACCTTTGTCCCCCCCCCATTACATATACCTGCTTATAACAGACACATGAGATACTCTGAACATTCACATGCATGTGATTGTGTGTGTGTGTATGTATTCATGACATTGACTTTGTAAAGAAGCTATGTCATTGTCCTTTAGAATACTCCCACATTCTGGATTTGTCTCCCTGTAGTGGGTGGAGAGCTTTGGTGCTTACTCTTCTGGCTCCTGTAAACTGGGAAGTTAGCTCCACTGGCCCAGCATGGAACAGTCAAAGAGACTGCAATGTCTGGAAACACAGCAAGAGCTTAAAAACTTAGGAGTGCATCACGATGCCAAGAATTGGAATCTCATTGGTCAGTCCTCAATCGCCGAGGCTCCAGCTTGCCTACTCTGATCTTACTAAGTACAGAGAGCCAGGCGTCCTCCGTCCTGTGAGATTGTGTGACAGAGTAAAGGAATCGTTGGCGGTGTGCCAGTCAATGTGAGGTGAAGGAGGGCATCTGAAAGACAACTAAGGGAGTAACGGCTTAGAGATAATGGTCATCGCGGCTGCTGAACCCGTTAGGTGAAAGGTTGACGAGAACATTCTGGTGGCGGGTGGAGTCAGGGTGATCTCATCAAACTCACAGATCAGTTTCACACCCCAGGAAGTGAGGTGGTCTGATACCCTGTGCTCCCTACCTTCACGAAATAGGTAGCCAGTCGACAGCCCAGCCCGAGTGACCTCACAGCAGAAAGATTGTGCACGAATGTCCAGAGGGCCCTGGGTTTATCTGCAGTCTACAAGAGACACGTCACATGATCCAAGGACACTGCCAACCAAGTGCAGAATGTGAGAAACTCTGCAGAGTCCCTTAAACAACCAGATGACATTTTTTTTTAAAGGAAGAGGAATGTCCAGGTTAAAAGAGACTTCACACAAACCAGCATGTGACCTCACTGATTGCCGACCCAAAGGAAGAAGCGTCCTTTTGAACACGTGGAGAAAACCGAGTGTAGGCGCAGGCGTGGACAGTTACCCCACTGGGTGTGACGGAGGCCCTGTGGTTGTGGATCTTGTTTTTGTTTGTTCCTGTAAACTTTTTGATTATATCTATGTGGGTGCGTGTGTGCATGCGTGCATGTGTGTGTCCCACAGTGCACATGTAGAGAGAGGTCAAAGGGCAGCTTTTGGCAGTTGGCTGTCTTGCTTCACCACGTGGGTGCTGGGTGTCACTCAGGTTGTCAGCCCCCGTGGCGGGTGCCTTCGCCCGCGGAACCGCCTCAGAGGCCGTCTCCATTCGGACAGGTGAAGCGGGTAGGCAGGTGAAGATGCCCCGTGGAGTGCGCACGGCGGAGGGAGAAAGCTGACTCCTGAGAGTCGTCCTCTGACCTCCACATCCACGACAGCGATAACAATGCATTTAAACCGTCCTTATCTGTAGAGTAGTGGTTTTCGATTCGCAGTAGACACGGCAGCGTTCAAGGCGCTCGTGATGGGTCGGGTGCTGCTGTGGGTAGAGGCCGAGGTTATTGCTGAACGCTATGATACGTATGACCGTGCCAACCCCATCAATGGGGCCATCCCCACCACTGACGGGAGCCCTGGACTAGAGCTTCCGACTGCAGGGACAGTAGGCGTGGTGCCCGGGGTCAGCAGACAGGCCAGGTGAGTGTGGGGCGGAGAGAAATGAGAGTGGGGGTTGCCAGGTGAGTTGGAGCTGGGTCATCGGTATTCGGGGGGTTCATTTCTCTTCTTAGCTATTTTAGGGTGTGAAATTCCAGTTTATCCATAAACATTTAAAAGTGAAAAGCTTTAGCCTGGTGTGGCAGCCTGCGCATTTAACCCCAGCACTCAGGAGGGTGGTAAGGTTGGCATTGGGTTCAAAGCCAGCCTGGTCTACAGTGTGAGCTCAGGCCAGTCAGTGCTACACTGTGAGCTCCTGTCTCCAAAAAAAAAAAAAAAGTGAGTAAGAAGTTTTAAGTGTTGGAGAAGCAGATACGGAGGTAAAGAGGACATCAGGGAATGAGGTCCGTCTGTGCTTGTGGATGGGGGTGACTCGGGGGGAAGGCGTTGGACGTGAAGATTGCTGGGATGGCAGATTCAAGGGGGTTGGAGCTGTGGGATGTCTCCCTCCCTCCCTCCTACTGAAATGTGTCCCAATGGACATCACCTGAGTGAGACACCCCACATTCAGACCTACAGAGAAATGCAATTATGCCTCTCTGTAACTGGGAATGTTCCTCATCTGAGTATTTCTAGCCTAATGTAGGTGGCTCACAGATTGCTGAACTCCTAGCCAAGCCAAGGGGGAGGGAGGGAAAGTCAATCTATAGAGAAGAAATCTGGTTCAATTGCACCCCAGAGGTGGGGGAAATGCATCACCAAGTGTCTAAGCTTTTGGGAAAATCTAAGTCAGTTACAAAAAATACTTAATATTTTAAAAGAGTTATTTTTGAAACATTTTATTTTGTGTGTATGGGTGTTTTCTCGTGTGGGTATCTATGTACCACATACTTACCTGGTACCCTCCCTGGGAGGTGAGAAGAGGCATTGCGTCTCCTGGGTCTGGACCCAGGTCCTCAGGAAGGGCAGCCGGTGCTCTTAACCATTAAGCCATCTCTCTGGCCTGATTTATTTTATTTTTAATTATCCATTTATGTGTATGGGTGTGTTTATTAGGTGCCTGCAGAGACCAGAAGAGGGCGCCAGATCCTCAGGAGCCAGAGTTACAGGTGGTGGTGAGCCGCCAGATGTGGGTTCTTGGAACCCAGCTTCGGTCCTTTGGAAGAACCATGTGTTCCTAACCACTGTGCCATCTGTCTGGCCCCTGAGCACTTAATATTAAGCAGAATTGGAGGAGAGACATGGCCTTGGGGTATGTGTGATAAGTCAGCACGCAACTGCCAGGTTCATAGCAATCACCACCAGAGGGGATATTGGCTTAGCTGTTAGCAGGCAGGTGCCAGCATTCTCTAGATTGATTAATTGATTGAAGCATATTTTCCTATGCTAACTTCCTTATTTATCTCGAAGAGAGCGTGGTGAAAAATTGATCATCAAAGCAGTGTTACCTTAAAGTCTTTTTTTTCCTGGCTCTTTGGGGAGTCAAAGAGTCGAGGTCTTTTTTTTCCCTTAAGGCTTTTACAAACTGTACCTGCTCTGTCGGATTCTTGAACTTCTTTTATAACGTGTTGTTGGATGTTCAGATCATCCTCACTACTCTGTATCCCAAAGAGGGAACTCAGGGGAGGGTCTGGCAGTGTAATCTCTTCTCATGTGCTGAGTTGCATGTGTCTATTTAGGAACCAGTTCTGTTTGCCCAGCCCATAACTTACTTGCCTGCGTTATTCCCAGGGGACCCCGGATATTGGCTGTCGACCTCATTTTCCGGTTACGACCTTTTCTCTCACAGCAAGAACTCTCACTGGGCATTTATAAGGTCTCCGCTCTCCCAGTAGTCATCAGGTCTTCTCTGCTCTCCCCATCTTCCCTGTCTGTGTTTCCATTCACGTCCCGAGTGTGGAATCTGTCGTGTTGAGTGCTCCAGACCTGCCCTTTATGGGCAGAATTCTAGCACTGACCCCTTCTGACCACGACTTCTGAAAGATTGCATCTGTCCAGTCCACTAAGACTCTCCCTGATATTATCCTCAAACTAGTTCAATCCAGGGCTCCCGCTTCAAGGTCAGCATCCTTACCCACAGCTCTCTTGGGCCACTGCGCCAGCCACCCCCCTCCTTTTCTGTAAGTGCCTCTTGTCCCTACATCAGCTCATGAAGATACCTTTTAGCCAGCTCTTGAGAGTCAGTCCTTCCAGGCTGCTTGCTCTGTGGAACATGCAGAAAACCGCTTCCACCTCACCAGCCAAGCTCGCCACCCCTTCCCTTACAAGTTCTCCGCTTTTTGTACCTGCAGCCAGACCCCTAAGCGATGCCGATAGATTTTTCACCAGTCATATAGGTAAGATGACTTTTATTTACTTATTTGCAATCATGTTTGCGCACAGGATCCACTTCATCGACTGAGGGGCAGGACCTCATGGAGCTGGAATGAGTTAAAAGCGCCCATAACTGTAGCTCAGGAGTCGGAAATTATCAAGTGCACCTTGCATTCCAGGCGCAGTCCTGACTCATGGTGTTATGACGTTCTTTACTTACGGTGCTTGCTGGCTGCCCCCATCACCTGCTTCCGCCATATGCAATTCAGTGCGGTTCAGCAACCCACCAGCCACGCAGATCATGGTTAAGAGTTTGGACTAGGGCAGCGCCCCCCCCCCCCCCCCCCCCCGCTCCTCCTCCTCTTATTCTCCTTCCTCCCCTCCTCCCCTCCTCCTTGTTTTTTGAGACAATATTTACCTGCGTAGTTCTTGTCAGCCTCGTAGCTCTTGTTCATCCGGCCTCAGGCTCCCAAACTATGGGAGGCTGACGTGGGCCGCCATGCCTGGCCTTTTCCTTTCCGTACTTGTGTTTCATAAAGCGGTGTGTTGCATGGAGTGACGTATGAGGTCTGAGAATTTGGCCCACGCCTCAGCTTCTCATCCCACATCGCTCCAACCACATCCGTACGGACCACGGGCTGAGGGCAGGTGGGGTGCTCCGGCGGAGTGTGGTGGCGACAGCATCGCAGCTCTTCCATCGCAGACCTTAGGTCCCAGAGCAGGGGTGATGTCGAGAAACGGAGGGTGGGAGCGAGGGTCAGTGAGAGCTCATTGGGGCGTGCTGGGTGAGGGGCAGAGCCAGGAGGACCAGGGTACCTGCTGCTGCTGCTGCTGCTGCTGCTGCTGCTGGTTCTTCTTTTTCCCCCTCCTCCCTTCCCCCTCCTCCTTCTCCTCCTCCTTCAAAAATTTCTTTATGTGTATGAGTGCTCTATCTGCACGTACACCTGCATGCCAGAAGGGGGCATCAGACCCCATTATACATAGCTGTGAGCCACCATGTGGGTGCTGGGAATTGAACTCAGGACCTCTGGAAGAGCAGCCAGTGCTCTTAACCACTGAGCCAGTCTTCTTAATTCACTGTTGTGTAAAAGAAAACATTTTTGAAGTCAATAAATTTTTCCCTTAAGCTTTTCATGACTGTCAGGATTTAGAAAGGGAAGAAGAGGAAGGGAGGGAGGAAAGGAGGGAGAGAGAGAGAGAGAGAGAGAGACAGAGAGGGAGAGGGGATTTATGAAGGAACTCAACTCTGGTTCTTAAAGTAGCCTTTGTTTCTGAGAGCCTTGTTCTGCCGTCTATCTTGTAACTGGGGGTGGGGGCTCCCCTCAAAGTTACCTGTAAAGCCTCTGCCTCCAAGGAGCGTGCGCCCTGCTGTCGCCTCAAAGCATGGTGATTTATTTTAAAACCACAGGGAAGCACTTCCTCTTGTTTTTTTCCCCTTGTCTTTTGCAGTGGATGCGGTAGGCGTGTTGCGTGAGGAGAGCAGATGACACCATGGCACCCTATAGGAAAATATCACTATAGGTGCTCATATTTTTCAGACAGAACAATCTTGACTTTTAAAGCTTTCTCATTTGATGCAATCGTCAGATACCTTTTTCGAGTCCAGTACTACGCGGCGTCTTTTCTTTGTGAGGTCCATGTTCAAGTCACTGGGTCATGCGCTCGCTCATTACACATTCACTATGCGCCCGGCAGCATTGCCGTGTGCTGGGTCAGCATAAACTCAAGGCTCGCCGTCAAGAAGATTTCAGTGACCTACTAATTCTTTTTTTTTTTTTTTTTTTTTCAATCCCAGGAAAAATACACTTTTATTTGTGTATGTGTGGGCGCACACATGCCCCAGTGCACACCTGGAGGTCAGAGACCACAGCCGTAAGCAGTCGGTTCTCGCTTCGCAGTCTCTTTCGAGGCAGAGTCTCTCTCGTTTCTGCTGTTGTGCCGTAAGCTCCAGGCTTCCTCGCTTGTGAGCATCTGGGCAATCCTCCTGCCTCCCGTCCCGTCACAGGAGTGCTGAGACTACAAACGTGCTCATAGATCCCGAACTCGGGCTGTGCGGCTTGTGTGGCAAGCATTTTTACCCGATGAGCCGGCTCCAGCCTCGTCCTCCCCTCCCAATTTGTGTAAAGGCCAAAAAAAGAACCATTCCCGTGTGCCGTTTCCCCGCGTCCGCCTCCCCCTTAGTGTGGTCTTGCATATGGTAGGTTTTAGACTGGGTCAGGGTTTTGTTTTTTTGGTTTGTCCATTTTTATAGGTACAGGAAAGGAGAGAGTTTATTAAGGGGGAGATGCAGAGAGGATAAGGGGTACCATACCTCTCCTTTGGCTCCAAGAGGGCAAGAAGGGAGAGAAGGGCTGAGGTGAGGTCCCCGTGACTGTGGTGAGAGCATGTTCTCTTGGCCGAGTGGAGCTCACGGGCACTAAGGGCTGCCAGCCGTTCCCCTGCGTGACCACCTCTCTGCCCTCTGGGATTCCCTCCTCCGCTGTTTACCACCTCTGTCCCCACTGAGAATCGTGGTGCTCAAAATCTCTGGGTGCTGGCTAAGGGGAGACATCCTCATCCCTTGGTAGGCTCATTTCCAGTCCTGCTGCTTCTCTTTGGTTTTGAGGCTGTGGCCTTTCACACTGTGAACGAGGCCCCGCCGAACCCTTGTTTTTAGAGGATCCTCTTGTTCTGAACTGACTGCCTGGCAAGAGGTTGACATCGCTAGCCTTTAGTCTGTGCTGTGAGTTCTCCCTCCTCTCAACTTGAAAATGACATGACCCTTTTTCTTCTCTTCCTCCCCCCTCTCTCTTTTTCTCTCTTTTTCTTTCTGTCTGTCTCTGCCTCTGTCTCTGTCTCTGCTGGGGACTGAACCCAGGGTCTTGCCCGTGCTAGACAGCGGTCTACCACTGAATTGTTCTCAGCCTTCTTTGTGTGTGTGTGTGTTTCATGTATCTATAGGTGCGTGTGCGTGCGTGTCTGATGCTGGTGGAGGCCAGAAGAGGATGTTGGTTCATCTGTAACTGTAGATACAGACAGTTCTGAGCCACCGTGTGGATGCTG
Source organism: Cricetomys ansorgei (assembly GCA_026225945.1). Classification (NCBI taxonomy): domain Eukaryota; kingdom Metazoa; phylum Chordata; class Mammalia; order Rodentia; family Nesomyidae; genus Cricetomys; species Cricetomys ansorgei. The sequence goes on from JAMJFZ010001039.1 coordinate 788,065, forward strand.
GGAATTCCCAGGCCAGGAAGGGTAGGAAATCCTCTTAACCACTGAGCCGTCTCTTCAGCCTCTTTTTTGAGACAAGATCTCTCACTGGCCTTGAACTCACTGGCTTGGCTAGGCTGGCCGGCCAAGGAGCCCCAAGATCCTCCAGTCTCCACTGCCCAGCACTGGTGATAAGTTTGATCATCTTACTTGAAAAAAATTTTTTTTTTTAAACGTGTGGGGATTGAACTCGGGTCTTCATGTTTCCAAGGCAAACACTTTACCAACTGAGTCACCTTGCTGGCCCTCCATATCATGGCCCTTTCCTTTCCTTTCCTTTCCTTTCCTTTCCTTTCCTTTCCTTTCCTTTCCTTTCCTTTCCTTTCCTTTCCTTTCCTTTCCTTTCCTTTCCTTTCCTTTCTTTCTTTCTTTCTTTCTTTCTTTCTTTCTTTCTTTCTTTCTTTCTTTCTTTCTTTCTTTCTTTCTTTCCTTCCTTCCTTCCTTCCTTCCTTCCTTCCTTCCTTCCTTCCTTCCTTTCTTTTCTTTCTTTCTTTTTTATGGTTTTTTGAGACAGGGTTTCTCTGTTGTAACTCTGGCTGTCCTGGAACTCCCTCTGTAGACCAGGCTGGCCTTGAACTCACAGAGATCTGCCTGCCTCTGCCTCCCGAGCGCTGGGATTAAAGGCGTGTGCCACCCACCGGGCTCTTCTTTTACTTTTTGTTCTATGGCAGGGTCTCACTAAGTTCCCTGGCCTTGAGCTCATCCGTTGGCCAGGCAGGCCCTCCTCCTGTGATCCTCCTGCCTCAGCTCCTGAGTGCTTGGGATGACAGGCCAGTACTGGCAGCCCTAGCCCTTTCCCTAATCTTGACCGCATTAGCGTTGAGCATGGCAGAGTCTTACAGATGAGTCTTATTTTATAGTAGAGAAATCCAAAAATCATAATTACTTCGCTGAGGGTGGCTCCTACCCCTCTATTAATCATCCTCCTCGTACCGAAATGGAATTCTATTTTAGTCTTCTACAGATAAATTAGTATATAGTGGAAAGGGAATTCGGCTTCTGTGAGGAATTAGGCGCTATGATAGAATTAACACAAACACTCACCTTGGTGCGTCTGTGCCCTGTGCAGACAGCATTCAGTGCAGATGCAGCTGTGTCTCAGTAGACTCCAGCCGCGTGAGACTTGCCGTAGCACACGCTGTCCACCAGCAGTAATGATAATCACAGGTCACCTTCATGGGCGCTTGCTGTATGTGAAGAGCCATGCCAAGCACTCTAGGGGGTATGGCTGTAATCTCAGTGCCCAGGAAGCAGAGGCAAGAGGGTCACAAGTTTGAGGCCAGCCTGCACTGCTTAGGGAGAGCCCTTCCCATCCAGAAACGTCCTCACAGCCAGCTGCCTGTGGTGCTCAGAGAGGCCGAGTGACTCTCCCAGGGTCACACAGCAAGCAAGCGGGTGGAATCGGGGCTCAGTTCAGAGCACAAGCCTAGAGCCATCAGCCCTCCACGCGTCTGTGTCAGTGTCACCCACGTATCTCCGTCAGTAAGTCTCCAGCCTCCGTCTGGGTTACCTTAGGATGGAAAGCACTTCTTTTTGATCCTTATACATTATAACTTCCATTGCTTTAATCTTAACCTTTTGCTTTCAGAGAAGGCGTTGGGTGATGGTGGTCAGGTCGGGCTTGCTTGCGCCCGTGTCGATGGACGTGCACATGGGTGGGAGTTGGCGCTTTCAGTCTGAAATTTCTTTTCGTAAGCTGATGTTGAGAGCATAAGCTTGTAGCCTCTGCCCGTAGCAGGAGAGACTGAGAGTCTCCCCAGGGAGCTCGGAGGTGTTAAACAATTTTCTGCGAGTGCACATTCTACATTTTTTGTTCTTCTCCTTCCCACCTTGCCTCTGTGCACCCGAAGCTCTGAGAGTGTTCATCTGCATTTCCCAGAAGCAGCTGGGCCCTCCCTCTGTGTTCTCCTCTCTCTCCCCCTCCTGCCAGTCCCTCCGCCACTCTGCTACTTCTCTGCACCGCTTTGGCTGTTGTCCTTGGGGGAGCTTCGGAAACAGCCGGGTTCTCCCGAGTCTGTAGGCAGAAGGCATGCTTGCTGCTCATTTACCCAGCACAGAAAACTTTGTCCAGAGTATAAGAGGTTAAAAAAAGAAGTCTGGGCGGTGAAGGGCTATGACAACTGTCCTAGGGGGAGCTCTAGCGAGCCCTGGTGGGCAGTGACTCATGCTGCTCTGTCAGTCAGATCGGCACTGGCCCCTGCCAAGCAGGCGGCCAGGTGGGGTTACAGCCAGAGCGCGCACCGAGGAGCCCAGGAGCATGCAGCCTGCACTGCAGGGGATGTGATGCCGGCTCGCCAACTTCCCCACGCCTGGTCCACTGTGGACGCCCTAGCCTGCAACCATGGTAACGCTTCTATCTGGAAATGCCCCCGGGAGCCCCCGACAACGATGGGCAGCCTCCTGGTGACGGACAGCTGCTCACAAATCTGAGTGAGAGAGCTTAGTAGGTCTGCAGGCAGCAGAGACGATGTGATGCCCCCCTCCCAAGCTGGGAGTCATGCCGTAAGGAGGTAGGAGCCTTGCTGCAGATGTGTATCAGTGGGTCTCCGAGCACCCCCCCACCCCCCTCTATGGGTGCTGGGTGCTCTAAATCACTGCAACTTTATTTGGCTGTTTTTGATTATGCTGACTGAACTGCGGTGGATTGTTCTGGGGAGGAGGGATAATGAATTTTTTAAAAAAGTGGCTAATAAGCTCTCCGAGTAGACTCATCTGGCCATGAATGAACCAGACTGCAGTGGTAACCTAACAGCGGTCCCCACGGCCTCCCAAACCCCCTGGCCTGTTCTCTCCTCTCGTCCAGGCTAAGTCACGAGACACAGATGGACATCACTAACTGTTAATCATTTAGACCTGTCTGGAAGAGGGGCTCCGTGGGTTTAGGTCATCTGGCATCCTGGCTCTAGCCAGCTGACACGGGCTGGTAGCCTTCAGGAAATAGCAGGCAAGGAGCCACTTGCCAGAGTGAGTAGCCCAAGCGCCTCCACAGGAACCCAGTGACCTGTGCGAGCTGGCTCACCCCTCACTCCACCCGCTGCCCGGAGAGGCGAGCTGTCTGCGGGTTGGTGGCCATGTTGGCAGCGAAGGGGTTAATCTCTTGTTGCTGTAGGAGCGAGCTGGGTCTGCCTGAGCTCTAGGAGCTGGATTGAAGGCAGGCGCTGCAGTGCTGTCTCCGGTGCCTAAGGAGTAAGGCGCTTTTTTTTTCTTCTCCGCAACAGAGTGTAATTCGTCTGAATTTTTCTCCCCCCCCCCGACCTTTCTTGTTTTTCTTTTAACCAGCTCCTCCCCCCTTCGTTCCCACCCTCAAGTCTGACGATGACACCTCCAATTTTGATGAACCAGAGAAGAATTCGTGGGTTCCATCCTCTCCGTGCCAGCTGAGCCCCTCGGGTTTCTCAGGCGAAGAACTGCCGTTTGTGGGGTTTTCATACAGCAAGGCACTAGGGCTTCTTGGTAGATCTGAGTAAGTAACATTGTGACTTTCTGGGGGACTCGCATGGATGCCTGGCACACAGAGCCAAAGGTGGTGGTGGAGGTGGAGGTGGTGGTGGAGGTGGAGGTGGTGGGAGGGTGGGGGGAGTGCGGCGGCAGAGGGAAGCCTCTGAGCCGCCGGCATTTGGAAAGCAGTCTACCTGTTTGGGGCTCATGGGGCTAGACTATCAGTGTTGTGTTTTGCATGGCGCGGTAGGTACCTGTTCCTGTCTGTGGCATCCCGAAGGCCAACTGGGTACTTTGGGTTAGTTTTTTCCATCTTTGGTGGTCTTTAGAGGAGGGGAGAGTGGGGGATCTCTAGCAGTGCAGACCCCCGGTCAAAGGGGAGCCGTGGACGAGTTAAACCGAGCTGTCCATCCACCAGTGCGTCCATCTCAGGAGGGCGGATGGCTGGGGGTGTCTTGGCTGTGTCGGAGGAATCCTACACACCGCATCTCACAAGCCTAAAGGTCTCTCCCGCGGGTTTAACCGAGCTGTAAGTGACTGAACCAGATCTCTAGCCGAGAGATGACGCTCGGCTCCTGTCCAAGTATGCTGCAAGATCGGGGATCTGGCAGCCGAGCCATTCTGAGCAGGGAGAGCACTGGCGGCCAGAGGAAGCTCGTTCCTGTGAGCCCCCAGGAGGGAGTGTGATGCAGCTGCCACTGATTCACAGAAACTGGGCTTCATGGGAGGGTGGGAAAAAAAAACCTTAACAAACTGGGAGACTGGATTTAGAAACAGAAATATTTCTGTAAACCTCTTGACCGGGGAATCATTCTCTAGTCCTATAAAGGAAGTATTTAGAAGATGTGGCCAGCCCAGGGCTTGCTTGGAGGGTCCTGCTTTCCAGACTCCTAGAATTTATGTAAAACGCAGTTGCTCGGGATGCGGGAGCCCGATGACATTCTGTTTTCAGAGAAGCTGAGTTCCCCCAGGAAGGTCTCAGACCAGCTGCGTTGTTCCCCAGACCTCCCGATCCCCTCACTCGGAGGCTTTTGGGGGCAATGTTGGGTAACTAGTTGCTGCCCCACCAGGGAGAACACATCTTAATTTTTATGTTTTTTAAAATCTCCTTGCTAGATTCATTACCTGTTTGTTGTGTTTATAGCTTAGATATTGATTCGATTGTATTATTGGTTCCTGGACGGTGTCTCCCCACAGGTGCAATTTTGGGGTTCTTAAAAAGATATCAGATTTTCACAAGGGATTGAGCGTTTGATATAAGCTAGGAGACTGTGGGCTGTTCTTGATTTTTGACAGGGGCTTTTAAATGAACGATGCCAAGGTGGGCTCTCTTTATTACCTTGCCTGAGGTCTGGGTTTAAAATCCAGGTGGATGCCGGTATTAGATATGCCTGTTTTGCCGATCTGTTTCCCGGGGGAGAGGTAGGAGAGGCAAAAATCTAACTAGCTGTTGAATGTGCATCAGACAGATTTGCGATGGCCGAAGCAGGGCTAGGAGGTTTGGCGTTGGTATCAAGGATCCAGGCAGGAGTGGAGGCCCGGTGGTGCAGGATACAGAGTGGGCAGCTAACCTTGACATAGTCAGCACACTGAAGGTCACAGATCCAGGCTGGGAGCAGATGCGTGTGGGGAGTTGCTGGTCTGGTTGGTAACGGGCTGGGTGGGTAGAGAGAAAGCTGCGTGAGGGTGTCGATCGGTGATCTGAAAACTCTGGGCGGCCCTGGGGGAGTCAGGTCTCGGGGGCAAAGAAGGGGTTGATGCGAGGGAGCCCTGGCACCCGGTTAATCTGAAGCGGAGTGTGATTAATTGCTTGTTGTTCAGGAAGACTCTAATTGCTTCTCTGTCTCTCTGCTTCTCGGAAAGCCGAGTCCAGGGAGGGCTGTCACAGGGACATCTCAGTGTTCAGGCCCAGGCACCTGGTAAACGTTTGTTGGCTGAATTTACTCATGCGCCTCTTCCCCTGGAATGTGTTTGTGCTGCTCTCTGAATTGGAAGGTTTGTGATTTCACCTTCGGCTGTCCAAAAAAATCTAACGCGTCAACGGAAGCTTCCGTTTGTGCTCTGACAGAACCTTTAATAAGATCCTCATAGAAATAAGATTCCGTTTAGCAAAGAAAGCCGCGCCATTTGTTATCTGGAAGATGTAACTGGAGGCGTCTTGTCTTTGGGGGGGCCTGATGCTTTTCCCGTGGCAGTTCAGGGCTGGGATCAGCAGCTCTCCTCCGCCTCACGTCTCGTCCACGCTGCTGTCGGACCCCCAGCAGCGTTGTAGAAATCCCACCCACCTGTTGGCTGTGGGTGACCTGGGCATGTTAGAGCATAGTTAATTGGGCGGCCAATAGAAGAGACTCGGAGGTAAAATTGCTCAGCAGCTCCTGCAGTTTCGCAGACGTACACAGGACCCGTGGCAGGCAGTGGCACTGTCTCCGGGTACCACCTCTGCCCTCCGGTGACCTCGGCTTTCCCACCCGAGTTCCCCTTCCCTGGCTTCTCATTTTCAGAGCCACAGGTTTTTATTTACACCGCCGTGACTCGTTCTTCACACCGCTGAGGAAGCTGCAGTTGCTGCTGCGTGCTGCGATAGGGAAACTGACCCCACGTTTGTTAACGATGAACTGAGCGGAGCATTCAGAGGTGGGGCTCCACGAGAGCCGGGCCTTTCCGCAGAGGCCGTGGCCCCCGGGAACCCTCCCTGCTGTTGTGCTGCTGTCGCTCCTCACAGTTTAGGCTCCCTCCCTTTCTGCGGGGGACCCCGGACTATTTTTAAGCCAGCCACTGAGCACATCGTTAATTTTAGGTTCAGCAAGAAGCTTGGTCTCAGTATGTCGACGAATGAGGTGTAGGGGGAGTTCCTCACTGCTCACGTTGAGAGCAGGGAGAGCAGGGAGCTCGGTGAGAACCAGTTCAGTTGCTTGTCTTCGGGGAAGTTAGCTCTGGGGAGCGTCTGCACCACTAACTCTTTTCATGCCCCCAAACCCCGAGTGGTGCTGGGCATTGAACCAAGGGCCTTGTCTGTGCTAAACAAGTCCTCTGCCACGGTGACCCGAGCTGCGTCTCCAGCCCAACTCTCCCTTTTGCTCAACAAGAACCCAGACCAAATTCCCATGCTTTGAATTGCTTGAGCTTTATAATAGCAGGGCAGAAATGGTAACCAGTAAGCAGAAGGTTTAAAAATATCGTGGATCCCAGCACCCCCCCTCTGTCGTCAGCACGGGGTGAGTGTCTCTCCGTCCTTCGTCCTCCTTCCCGGAGGACGCTGCCTTATCCCTGGCCAGTCAGGACATTCCTGCAGTGGGATATGCACTCGATGAGGCTGGGTTCCTGAGTCTGTGGGGCTTGGGTGAACAGTCTTAGAGCGCTCTCTCTTCCTCTTGCTTCTGGACATTTTCTTTCAAATGGATCTGGAGACATCCCTTTAGACACGGCAGGGGAATGAAGGCTGCCACCATTTGCCCTCCCAGATTGGCCAGTTTTCAGTGCCTCTTCCTTTCACGATTGGAAGTTCTTTGCACGATGGTTTCCTCCATGGTAACACAGTAACTGTGACACCTTTCTAAAAGGCTTCTGGGGTGATGGGACGAAGCATACTAAGTCTTTAATACCTGGCACATGAAAAGACCTCAGTAAATATCTCCCGTTCTGTTTCTTGTTATTTCTAACACACCAGTCTACATTTCCGTAGAGCTCTTCCATCTGTGCCAAGAGGCTATGGAGAAAGGACTCAGCAGTAATTAGGGAGTTTGGCCAGACCCAAACTCAGCTTCCCCAGACCTTGGGAGTCCCCCCCCCCCCCCCCCGCCCCAGAAATGCTTAAGTGTTCTGGCCAACTACAAGAGTTAGCATTCTGTCGACAAGAGGTCTGCTTTGTGGAGGAGTAGACTGGGGCAGGGGCAGAAGGATAAGGTTAAGTCCCAGATGGGCACTTTCCCGCCAAGTTGACCACATCAAAGCACATTTGTTGAAACAGTTTATAGAACGGAGCAGGCGCCTCAGCTGCAGAATAGCGGGGTGCATAAAATAGTCAATTGAGTAAGAGTCTAACGAGAGCACTTAATCAGTAAAGCCAACTCATGCTTTCCTGCTAAATGAACAGTGACGGTCCATTTCCCCGTGCAGGCCAGGGTCCGCAGGGCAGGCTGGGCCTCGTTGGTCCTCATCGTCCCAGACACAGGAGGACACGGTGGGCCCTCAGAAAGTACACACGCTGGAACTGAGCTTACCCGTGTGCTGATGAAGGGTGAGCATCAGGGGTCAGTTCTGTAAAAGGCTGTGGGTTTGGGCCAGTAGAGAGGAAGGTGGAGAGAGCTTCCTGGGGCAGAGGGTTTAACAATGGCCTATCCTCACAGGGTGACCAACTCTCAGGCTCAGTTCTGAGCACTGTGCACAGGTCAGCTCACTCAAACAACACAGTAGCCCCAGACGGAGGATCGCTCTCACCACTCCCCCACTGTGCATCCTAGGGAACTGGGACACCGGGAGTGTGAGCCTGTGTAAGGTCCCCAAGTCCAGACGATGTGGGGCCCCAGAGTCTCTTGACCCCCGTGCTCGACGCTGTGCCACACGGATGCTGTGGGTGGGAGAAGTCAGGAAAAGTCTGTAGGGTGCTCATGTTCACACACTTGTCAGAAGTAGGTGCCATTCTGGGGAAAGACGACGAGCCATGAGGGCGAGGCAGGTGTTGAAGAGAGATGGCAAGAAGGTCAGAATGTTGATTTTGTTTTTGGCTTTATGGGTTTATTGAGTAGGTGGTCTCAGACTTCTCATTTAGAGTTGCTTACCTGGTTGTGTGTGTGTGTGTGTGTGTGCGCGTGTGCGTGTGTGCGTGTGTGCACGTGTATATGTGTATGTGTGTATGTGTGTGTATGTGTGTGTGTGCACGTGTGTGCGTGTGTGCACGTGTATATGTGTGTGTATGTGTGTGTGTATGTGTGTGTTTGTGTGTGTGTGTATGTGTATGTGTGTGCGCGTGTGCGCGTGTGTGCACGTGTATATGTATGTGTGTGTGTGTATGTGTGTGTGTGTATGTGTGTGTGTGTGTATGTGTGTGTGTATGTGTGTGTATGTGTGTATGTGTGTGTGTGTGTATGTGTGTGTCTGCACATGCGCATTTGTAACCACTCACATTTTTTTTTGTATAATACTTTTATTAATAATTTGAGTGTCATGCACTGTATCTTGATAACAATCCCTTCCTTTTCCTCCCTGTTTCATCCTCTCATCCCTGTGCCCTCAAAAAAGAAAGAATAAAGAAAGAAAGAAAGAAAGAAAGAAAGAAAGAAAGAAAGAAAGAAAGAAAGGAAATTAAGTCAAGCTTGTGTGTCAGGAGCATGGATGGTTGGCTTCACCATGGTCTTTGGAGGCAGAAGGCTTCTCTGATTGTGAACTTTGACCTGACCCTACTAGCCTGAGATGAAGCATGACTTTGACCTGAATTTGGGTCTCACCACCCAAACCCAGACACTGAGCAGGCTCCCTAGTATCTTGTAAGTACCGGGGCATCCCACAACCCCGTCTCCCCCCAACATCCTTCAGGGAACCAGGACTTCACATAGGTACCTGGTTATCCGGCAGTCACCAGGACTTCCCTCATCCATCAGTGCTTCCCGCAGGCACCCAGACATTTGCAGGCACCAGGGCCCTCTGCAGGCACTAGGACCTACCACAGGCACCAGGGGGTCCCCCAGACACCTGGGCATCATGCACAGACATCTGTATATCATGCATGTACCCAGTCTCCCCAAAACCAACTGTGGGCATCTGGTCATCCTACCAGCACCTGGACACCCCACAAGCATCAGCATCTGTGGGGCACCAGGGCACCAGACATCCAGCAGACACCTGGCCATCCTTCAGGCACCCAGACATCACCCAGACACCCAGGTATCTGACAGTTACCAGGGCCTCCCACAAGCACCTGGAGTTTCCACAGGCACCCGAACATCCTGTAGGCACCAGGGCCTCCCACAGGGACCAGAGTGTCACACAGTCATCTGGACATCCTATAGGCACCACGGCATCCCCCAGGCTTCAGGGAATCCCACAGATTCCTGGGCATCATGTAGATACTGGGCCAACCCACAGACACCCAGACATTTCACAGGCACACAGCTATCCCCCAGGTACCTGGACATCCCAAAGGCACACAGACATCACACAAGCACCAAGTCCTCCAGCATTCTCTTGGGCCTCCCTCAGGCACCAGGACCTCTGACGGGCACCTCTAGTTCCCAAAAGTCCCTAGACATCCTGCAGCAGGTACCAAGGCCTCTCACAGGCGCCTGGACATCCTGGAGGCACCAGGGCCTCCCATGGGGATCAGGAACCCCCCCCCATCCCCCATGGGTACCAGGGCATCACGCAGGCATCCCTACATCCCATAGCCATCAGGACTTGCCCCAGGCTCCAGGGAATCGTGCAGGGACTGGGCCAACCTGCAGACACCCAGCTATCCTACAGGCACCTGGATATCTCTCAGGCATCCGGACATCCCACAGGCATCCGGATATCCTGCACCAGGAATTCTCCCACCGCTCACATTCTTACTTGCTAGAATGGTAGTTCATTGAGAACATGGTCTTCATCCTGTCTTCAGGCTGATTATTCATAAGCTGTGCAGTAAACATCCGAGTCATGTCCCCCTCCCTTCTCCTCCTCGTCTGTAATAACGTCTTCTATGTAGCCCAGGCTCAGCCTCTGAGTGCCGGGATTACAGGCGTGCACCACCGTGCCCAGCCAAATCGCTTTCAGGGCTGCAGATGATGAGCTATGGTTGTGTGTCTTCAGATTGCCCTTTTGTACTTCCAGTTGCCCCGTCTAGGCTCCTGTGACTTACCCCTCTCATCAGCCCCTCTTTCATTGAGCTACTTTGGAGCGGGGTGGGGGTCGTCTTGAAAAACTGTTTTCACCAGAGAGCATGAAAAGGTAAGCTGGTAGCATACGTCTATGACCACAGGCGCTTCTGTAATTGCGGCGCTCCTGTGGTGACGTCAGAGGTTGGGAGGGAAGGTCTGCACGCTCTCGGGGCACATAACCTGGCCTACAATGGCATACTCAAGACCCTGCCTCAAACAAGGTGGGAGTTGAGGAGCAACGCCCCCAGTTGCCATCTGACGTCCATATACATACTGTAGGATGCAGGCACCAACCAACACTCAGACACAGACACAGACACACACTCAGACACACACACACACACACACACACACACACACACACACACACACACAGGAGATTGTTTTCCTTCTGCATCCAGCCAAAAGCTCCTTGGCATGGCTTCCTACCCACATTCCTATTGCAAGGAGTCTCATCTGTGATTTGCTTTTTTTTTTTTTAAGTAGTTAGCAACAACAGCAGCCTCTTCTTTCATTCCTAGGCTCCCACCCACTATATCCAGGTGACATAATGTCACTGCCCTCAAGTGCCCGGTACTGTTTGTCTCCCGCCATTAACTGGATCTTAAGCTTTTTTCTTTTTTCGCCTCTGGTGCTGTCTTGGGTTTCTCTCCTCTCGCTCCTTCTGTTTCTATTCTCTCTAGTCAAGCACACCTTGTTCTCTGTTCAGACTGAGCGACTGCCTGTCTCCCAGCTGGCAGGACCACCCTACCGCCCTCTTATCTGTCTTAAAGATACCTTGAGGAACTCAGATCCGAATAGTCCTACCCCAGCCCTGCAGACAAGGCTCTGGAAGATCTGTCACGTGTGTGCGTTGGTGGCTTCCACAGGACAGTTTGCATGGCTGTCCTGGGTCCCTTAAGAAGGCAGTCGTTGACTGAGAGCATTTCATGTCCCGAGCTTGGCGTCAGGTTGGTAACTCTTCCCTTGCCTGTGCAAATTCCTCTTGGTTCTTTGTTTTCTTTGCCTTTTGTCTCCTGAAAGAATCATATGTGCTCAGTGCCTCTCCCTCCCTCCCTCTCCCCTCCTTCCTTCCTTCTTTCCCTCCTTCTCTCCCTCCCTCTCCCCTTCCTCCTTCTTCCCTCCATCCCTCCCTCTCCCCTTCCTCCGTCCCTCCTTCCTTCCTTCCTTCCTTCCCTCCTCCTCCCTTTCCCTCCCTTCTTCCTTTCCCTCTCTCTCTCTCTCCCCCACCCCCCCTCTCTCCCCCACCCCCCCTCTCTCCCCCCCCTCCCACCCCTACAGTACAAGGACCATCACAGCTACTGACTACCCTCAACCAGCAGAGCCACAGGACACTGTTAGTCAGTCCATCTCTGGGCACTGTGTACTTGGTTTCCTCCGTTCCCTCTTTGACACCTTCACTCTTGTGTAACTTCCTTTGTTTGACCCTTGAACCATGCAGACCACCCCCTGCCCTGTGTACAATCCCATTCAGGTCTTGACTTTGCCTCCTACTCCCTCCGCGCCTCCCCCTTCCTCATGTAAGAAACTACACCTTCCCCTACCCTTCTAGGCAAGAAAATGGTGTCATCTTAAACATTCCTCTTCCTCTTGCTCCTCCCATTGTCGGCAAGGCCTCCTAGTTCCTCTGGTGACACTCATATCTGTGTCCGTTATTCTGTCCTTGGCATCACCCCGGTGGAGGTTTGCTCAGACCAGTGCAGCAGTCTCCCAAACCAGCCCTCTGCCTCTGATTGTTCTGGATGTGATCCATACTCCACGGAGAGTGGAATTCCTCCAAAGCCTGGGCTGGACGATGTGATTTTCCAGTGGGGACCTTCGGCAGCATCTTGGTGTGCACAGAATTAATGGCGCCTCCTCTGCTTGACATTCAAGCTTAGCATGCCAAGACCATAGCCTGCGCTTCCACCTTCCTCATTGTCCCCTGTGTCTGGCCAAACTGCCCAGGGCTCACTGAGGACAGGGCCGTGTCTTACTTTTGCCACAAACAAGGCTTTGCCCCTGAAGGGTCGAACGTTAATCAAATTGAATCAGACTGAAGCTGTCAGAGTTATACCAGTTCCTGCTGCATGGGTTAGACAGTGTCTGCTGAGTGCTTCCTGTGCGCCCAGAACTATCCTAAGGATAGTAGCCGTAGCTCGCTTGCTTGATAGACACCAAGACTCAGGGAAGTCGTTCTGCAGGCTGCGACAGTTCTACGACCTGGGCCCATGTCCGGTAACCCCCAGGCCCGCCTCTAACGGTCACGGTCGACCTCTAACAGTCACGGCTTTGCTAGTCCATGCTTGAATGACACGTTTGTCCAAACAGTCAAGGTGAGGAGGCAGCTGTCCGGAGGGGTCGCCACCCAGTCTGGTTCCAAGTGTTTAATGAGCGCTGTCGTCTAGGTCAGCGGTCTCCATCATGTTTAGATAACTAAGTGGGATAGGACCAAGCCTGGGTTCGAACCTCCGGAGTTTATGCAGCTTCAGAGCTCATAAAAGCACTCTTTATTTTGGGGGACTACCTGTAGAACACTCGTGAAAAGTCCACACTTGAGAATAAGACAGGCAGGGGTTCACGTCCGGGCTGCACCCCTGGCCAGTTTTGTGAATGGGGCATTTAACTTCTTTCCGATTCAGTCGCTCCTCTCTCTCCTGGAGGGCGTGATCATGACTGTCTGATTGGGTTCCTGAAGAGACAGACGTGTGGCGGTCTCAGCGTTAGTACCTGGAGCAGAGCAGGTGTTCGTTTTATGGTGGCTGTTGTTATTGGGGCGCAAGGACGGAGCCGGGGTGATTTCAGCTCTCCTTTCCTCCCTGCTTCCGTGATACAAAGACATTTCGCTGGTTCCCGCCCACCGAGAGGATTCCGTTCCGTGTGGGGTGCCTGACGGATGCCCTAGAAGCTGCATCCAGGTTTTTACTCTAAACGGTTCGAGATGCATCCGTGAAGCCTTCCTTTCCTATAAAACACTCTCCGAGCTTGGTCAGGATCCAGTGCAGTGAGCCCCGCGTCTGGGGCCCTGTCCCCAACAAAGATGTTGCCTGCCTCCCACCCTGGTCGCTGAGTGCCCCCCAGATGGGCGAGTGCCGTGGTTCTCTGCAGCATCTGCGCTGCACAGAAGTTCTCGCCTTGATCCCCTCACCCATGGTGATCTGTATACCGCACCTGCCCGATGCCTGTTTGCTGTTCACTCATTCACTCATTCATTCATTCATTCACAGATCCATAGTTCCAGGCTTCATAAGCACAAACGTGAACAGGACAGAGCTGTCCCTGTTCTCAGGAAGCCACCGCACACAGACAGATTCAGACGGGGGCCAGAAAACTGTAATCAGACCAAAATGGGGGCCAAAGTGGAGTGGTCAATTTAGACATCTCAGGAAGGCCTCCCTGAGTGGAGCACTTCTCTGTTGGAGAAGGTTGAGTCAACTGAGGTGACGTTCCTGACGGCCCCTGAGCTGGTCTACGAGTCTGCACTGGGCTCCTGTGAGGTACTGAGCCCTGTTCTAGAGGCTGGCCATAACAGTGACTTTCTCTTCACAAAGCTCATGTCCTGGTGATGCCGGTGAACATTCATCCATTCAATCATTCACTCAACAAAGACTTGCTGCCCTACTATGTGCGTGCACTCTCTAGGCACTGAGGATTCAACAGTGAGCACAAGGAGAGGCAAGAACCCCTGCCTACATGAGTATGATCCATCAGAATGCCAGGGAGTTGACTCTTGATGGCCAGTGGGAAGGTTATTCCTGGAAGAGAGGAAGAGGCAGACTCTGATACCAGGACCTGTGAGCACCCAGCCAACAGAAAACCTATCAGAGCCTTGGGAAGCTGGAGCTTCCAAATCCTCGTGCAGTGAGGTCTTGGTTGAGGTCAGAGAGCCTGGTCTTGCGCGGGATTAACACTGAGTAGGAAGGCTTAGTAGGATTTTGAGCAGGAGCATGGGAAATCTCATTTGAAAAGGACCTCTCTGCAAATTGTTGGGAGGGTCATAGTAGAGGGGACGAGAGTTGAATTCAGGAAGGTTAATTAGGTGGCTGTATTCGTTCAGAGAAAGTGGTGGGATATATCAACAAAACCCATAAAGCCAGACACTCACTCAGAGAGGCGGGATTGGTATTGAAAAGTCACATGGCTGTCTATATTTTTATGAATAGCAAAAGAGTTTTAATAAATGATTTTTGAGCTACCTATTAATCATTCTAGAGCAAGTGTTAGTGTTTCCATTCATCTGGAACTCACTGGTGGTGGCATTGGTGGTGGTGATGGAGTGAGGGTGTGGTGTGTGTGGTTGCTTATCTGGGTGTACATGTGTGTGCACCCCAAAGCCAGGCAGAGTCTGAAGCTCTCCAGGAGACTGGCATTTTTCCATGTCTTCCAAGAGCTTGCAGCGGGCACCACTGTGTATTTTAAAATGGGCTTATAAAGTTAGTTCATAAATTTCAGAATGTACAATCTTAAAAGCCAGCGTATTTTTGGAAACAGAATGCTGATGGTTTTTTTAAATCCCCTTGCACCACGTTATATAGCTCGCAGTTACATGTATTTTTAGCGCCATTGGCCACAATTAAGGTGAGGCCCTCGGCCACGCTAATTTTGATGACTCTGGTTTTAGCATTGAGTCTCTACACTTGGACGTCTCAAAAGCACGTGTGACTTGTGGTCTGTGATGTCTGTGATTGGGCGAAGGGTTTTCCAGGCAGAGGTTGCTCGGCTTCCTAAGGAAGCAGGTGGATGGCTCGAAACTCGCACAAGATTCTGGGCCTGAAGGTTAGAGATGACCTAATCCACGCTCTGCTCTGTGGGGTGCAAGGACGCACCATATTCTCCTTAGATACAAAGTATTCAGTTAATAGCTTTCATGAATTTTTCTTAGTCATATGGATTATTTATTTATAGGCACACCATTGAGAAACCTGCATTTTATCATTTTCCTTGGTTCCATGTGAGATGGTTTCTGGGTGGAATGTAATACGTTAAGCAAGCATGTTCTCTAGGCTGTGGGGGTGCCGGCAAACCCCACTTCCTCCGTCTTGTACATCTCCCCAACGGCTCCTTGGGGCTCTGTAATTATAAAGCAGATGTGTATATCAGAGTAAGATTTTCTAGAAAATAGAAGCTGGGGGTAAAAAAAAAGGAAAACCCAAAGTTGGCTCGGCGCTGGAAGAGGCGGCATCTCTGCGTGTGGGCGGCGGCTGTGTGCACTGGCTGCTCGGAGCGGCTCCTCCCGGCGGGGCCACTGGCTGTGCATCTGAGGTGCGTCTGGGGAGCAGGCCAGCTGCGTTCACGGGCCGCGTGGCCTTTTACCAGCGTCTTCATTGTGCTGCACCCCACCCTGTCCAGAGCAGGGCCCACCCTGTGGGAGCACAAGAACCAGCTCCCCGAAGTTGTCCTCTGCTCTGCACTCGTGTGACCTGCTGCACACACGCACACGTACACTACATAAGTAAAGCAATAAACAGAGCAGACGGCATGGAATCCTACCCTCGATCACTCTCCGACACTTTCACCCTGTCCCGAAATTCAGACCCCAGCTCCCACTCCAGGAGGGACCCCAAAGTGCTGGTCTCAGATGTCCTGGCCAAACCGCCTCATGGAGGCAGACGCTGAGGCTGGCCATCCTGACGCTTTGAAAGCCTCAACTTGAAACCACAAGCGCGTTCTTCTGAGTAGCACCCCGGTTCTTAACTGCCTCAACCGCGGAGCTTACTGAAAATGGCACTGCCGGCCCGAGCCCTCCGTCCCTGCCCGGGTTGAACTGGTCTGGGCCTTGGCTACACGCTCTCCATATCCAGGTGATGGAAACTCCATCCGGGCCAAGGTACAGGAAGTTGTCAAAAGCTTCGATGACCTTTGCAAACCTCCCCCACGCCCCCAATATTTGTGAAGTTGTTACTCCTCCAGGCTGAGTTTTGTCACAGGGTTCCTACCCAAGCTTTTTTTAGGTGCGATTTTTATTTATTCTTTAAAAAAAAAAAAAAAGGTTTCTTTAGCATATTTATTCTGAAGAGCTCTTAATTGCCATACTTAGAACTCTTAAATGTGAACATTTGTCAAGTATCAAAATAGCAGAGTGAGCGAGTCGGACTTGGGGTGACTGCTGCATTGTCTCCGTGAGTGCCCGTCTCTTCGATTCTGGGCCCTATTAACCCATGACCTAGAAACACTTCTCCTTTCTTTCTTGGTGAATAAGCAATCTGTTCCGAACCCACACCAACGAACTTCCAACATCCAGCTCTGCTGGAGCCCCGCCTGCCGTGCGACGCACTCCACCACCTCAAACCCGTGTCCTTGCCTTTCTGAGAGGTGCCAGTCTGTGCTCAGGGCAAAGAGCCCTGGCCCGTGTTGTCATCCCCGATGTATGTCGTGTGTGTGTGTGTGTGTGTGTGTGTGTGTGTGTGTGTGTGCGCGCATGTGTGCTGTCATCCCTGATGTATGTCTGTGTGTGTGTGTGTATGTGTGTGTGTGCTGTCATCCCTGATGTATGTCGTGTGTGTGTGTATGTGTGTGTGTGTGTGCTGTCATCCCTGATGTATGTGTGTGTGGTTATCCCTGATGTATGTCACACGTGCACATGTGTTTTGGCTAGAAAATAGGCTCGTGAGAAGTGATAAAATTTCTAGCCCAATGTGAGATTTAAAAAAAACAAGATGTATTTTTGGGTTTTGATCCTGTTGCCCATCTCTATGAATAGCCGCTGTTTGTCTTGACGTGAATAACCGTGCACAGCACACTTAGCCCGAGTGCTACCATTTCAAGCAACTGTTTGAGGCCTGTGAGGCGTGTGCTATTTGCAAAGTTGCAGGGATCGTAATAAAAATGGCAACAGTCGTAGTAGTGGTTGACACCTGTCAAAGCCTCTCAGAGTGCCGGGACTGCGCCCAGGGTTCTACAGCACTATCTCATCTAACTGTTAAGAGGACTCCGTAGCGGTTTGAGAATTACCTCCGTTTTATAGATGAGGAAACTGAAGCCCAGCGAGGTCGCACAGCTTGTTGTTCATGGGTCAGATTTGACACAGAGCAGTCTGACTTGGCTGTTGGCGGGGTTTCGGCAAGTCAGCCTCATCACTGGGTTGGCAGCTACAGCAGAGAGGTGTCTCACATTGCTGCAGAAGGCTGAGCTCTTTTAGACTGAGACGTGGTCTTGGGTGGCAGAAAAAAGAACTTGTCACCTGCTAGGAAGACCCCCCCCCCCCCCCCCCCAGCCGACGAGTGCTCATCGGTATCCAGCTCCTGCAGTCTCGTTACCAAGGCAACAAGGACGGGACTGTGGGGCGGAGTGGGTACCACCATGTCCCCCCATGCAAAAACCCTTGCTTTTTGTTGCCTTGACTCTATCCTTCACTCACCACTGAGGGACACTACCCTGAATGGGGATCTCGTCTCCACCCATAGTAAACCAACCCACAGGGCAGCTACGTATGTGTGAGGGTGCCCTTAGGCCCACCCCTGCACAGCTTGTCACGAGATCTTGGTGATGTTTCCTGAGCATGACACATGACGTCAGGTGCATCCAGCCATTCACAACAACTGCATCCCCCATACACACACACACACACACACACACACACATATACATACACACATACACACACACTCACATATGACATACATCAGGGATAACCACACACACACACGCACACACACACACGCACACACACGTGCACACACACACATACATACACACATATACACACACTCACATGTGACATACATCAGGGATAACCACACACACACACACACACATGCACACACGCGCACACACACACACACCCCTCCTATAGGCCAACAGAAACCGTTAACCAGCCAGCATGTTCCTTAACCTCCCTGGGCTCCGCTTCTCCTCGCGTATAACACGAGGATAGTAAATTGTATCTACTGCAAATAATTGTGGGGAATAAAGAACTAGAACGTGCCTGGCATCCAGATAGAACCAGGTGTGCCCCAGAGCTCTGCAGACGGGTTGATTCCGTAGAGTCACCACACACCCTGAGGCTTACAAGAACACGCACTTGGTACCTTGCAGTTCTGGGGGTCAGAAGACCCAGGTGAGTCTTTCTGTGCTGAAGACAGCCTGGATGAGGCTGTGTTCTGGCTACCGGCTTTGAGAACTAGCCTCCTTGTCCCCTCTGGCTCTCCTGGAGTCCACCTGCTTGTGACGTGGAGGCTGGTGGTTCCTCATCTTTCTGTATGAGGTGCGCGCACTTGTCTATGCGGGCACGCGCGTTCACGGCCCCTGTGTGGAGGTCAGGGCAGCCCTGGGTGTTGGTTTGAGATAGATCTCTCGCTTTGCTCTTGGATAGGCCAAGCTCGCTTCGAGCTTCCAGCAGATCTCCTGTCTCTTTTCCTCGCCCTGCCGTGGGATCCTGGGTTATGCATCCACACTCCTGGGCTCTGGGGATTCTAACTCAGTTCCTCACCCTTTCCCAGCAAAGCACTGCTTCGCCCATCAACCCCACCTCCCCGCTAGCCTGACTCTGCATCTTCTAAGCCAGTTGTGTAGCCTATTCAACTCTCTGGCCCTGTGCCCTGCCTCCACAGTTGACTTCCTGTCCCCTGCATCTCTCCTTCTACCTCATGAGGATCTTTGCGATGGTATTGGGCCTGTTCAGGTCATCCAGGATAATCTGGATGCGTTTCCAGATCATTAACCTAATCACAACTGCAAAGTCTGTTCACGTGTGCTAAGGCCTTCGCAGCTCTGGGCTGGACACAGACATCTGCGGGGAAGAGAACATCCTTTGGCTCACCATCACCAGCAAGAGCTGTTTACAGAAAGCAGAATGGAACTGGCTAGCTCCTGGGAGGAACAGAGGGCATCTTACAGTGTACTGTTGCTAACACCACTCTGTCAGGCGGTCAAGCCTGTCCTGCCTCAGGGCCAGTGCAGCTGCCCCACCCCCAACCTCCTTCCTTCTAGGTCAGTGGTTCTCAATCTGTGGGTCGTGACCCCTTTGGGGCGGGGGGGGGGGATGGGACAGACTGTCAAGCGACCCTTCCACAGGTGTCCCCTAAGCCATCTGCATATCAGATACGTACATTCCGATTCATAACAGCAGCAGACTTACAGTTACAAGGTAGCAAGGAAAATACTTTAAGGTTGGAGGTCACCATGACATGAGGGACTGTATTAAAGGGTCGCAGAGGACGACTTTCCACTTAGCAAGGTTGAGAACCACAGAGCTAGATCCTCGTGTACCTAGAATCATCTTATCCTTCAGGTCTCAAATGCCACCTTCTCCAAGAAGCCCCCCGGGGTCACACTTCCTCACATAACTAAATCAGGTCCCACAACCTCATTTATTCCACCTCGTTGTTCAGATCACTCCATCTTCTCCTCCCGGGAAGTTGTCCTTACCCGTAGAACGTCAGCTTCGGGAGGCGCAGGGACCCCGAGTGCACTCTGCTGGGTGCCAGGGGGTAGAGAGCGTTGCATCCACACCTGCTGAGCGAGTCAGAGGCAGAGCCGGACCCGCCGGGCCCCGGGCTGTGGGGTGAGTCCTCACACGCCGTCATTCCTCTGCACAGCTGTGCAAACCGAGGCTCCGGGAGGCACCAAGTGGACCTGCCGCAGCCCTTGCTTTCACCTGCCTCCTGTCCCTCGGTTTTCATGCTGCTAGAGCAGTGGTCCTCAGCCTCCCTAACGCCACGGCCCTCGTGTCGTGAGGCCTCCTGACCATAAAATTATTTTTGTTGCTACTTCACAGCTGCGACTTGTTACTGCTATGAATCGCAACGTCAATATATCTGATAATGCAGATGGTCTTGAGCGACCCCAAAGGGGTCGAGACCCGCAGGTTGAGAACTGCTGCACCGGAAGGTGCTTGAGCCAGCTTTGCTGCGGATTGTAGACACGCAGACCACTTAACATTTTCCTTTCTTTCTTAACTCTTATTTCTATGCTTAGGTCTGTTGTGTCGGGTCTGGACTCCCCTGCCAAGACTAGCTCCATGGAAAAGAAACTTCTCATCAAAAGCAAAGAGCTGCAAGATTCTCAGGACAAGTGTCACAAGGTATTTATCTCCACAGCCGGCCTCCGTCCTTGCTCCAGGATCCTCCCGCCAGTGTGTGCCAAGGGATCCGCCGGGGCCGCTGCTGGCACTGAGCCTCGTGATCCGTAGAGAGCGAGGCGCTGCCTCCCTCGCTGAAGTCACGCCTCCTGCAGCTCAGAGGGAGATGAATGCGGGCCTAGACGCTGCCATAAATCCTTTAAATCTTAACCAGAGGAGGCCCTGGATTTAAAACGGCCCCCCGTTCCTCAGCATGACCCAGCCCGATGACGGCTTCTTCCGGCAGGTGGCCCGGGTCCTCACCTGTGGCTGAGACGCACCCCATCTGCTCGGAGTGAGGCGAAGTCTCTCTTCCTAGTCCTTTAAAAAACTCCTGCTTATGTCTCTGCGGCCACTGTGTTGATTATGCTCAGCGTCTCTTAATACTCACTGTTCCTGCCCAGAGGCAACTCTCTGGAAACTTAATAAAGCCACCGCTGGTGTGGGACTCCTAAGAGCGCAGACGATAATTACCTCTCGGCCTTGTCCTGGATCTGTCCTCTAGATCTTTGCAAGGAGATGGGGGCGGGATCAAGATGGATTTAGGGTAAAATTAAAGTGACGTCTGTATAAACCAAACCAGTACCAAAAAAAAAAAAAAAAAGCAGGTGTAACGATGGTGGTGGTTTCTCTGCTGAGTGGGTTAGAGAAGTGACTGCGAAGAGGGACTTGGATGACAGGAGTGACCTAGCCTTTGGTGACTGCCCTTTGAAGAACTGTGTGCTCCCGGAGCGAAGAAGCAATGGTATTTCCATCCCAGCTCTTGGCGAATTAGCGGTAACCCCGTCCCAGACCACCAGGTGGCCTAGGGGCTACCCCCTCCTTGCTTGAGATGTGATTGCTCCCATGGAACCTCCCCGGGGGGCCCTCTTAACCTGTCCGTGTGTGTTTATTTCAGATGGAGCAGGAAATGACCCGGTTACATCGGAGAGTGTCAGAGGTGGAGGCTGTCCTTAGTCAGAAGGAGGTGGAGCTGAAGGCCTCTGAGACTCAGAGATCCCTCCTGGAGCAGGACCTTGCCACCTACATCACAGAATGCAGTGTGAGCCTTCCCCGCAGCCCCTTCCCTGGAGGAGGCACTTCCTGTTGTGTGTGTCTCATCCTGTTTCATGACAGCTCCATGAGGCACATCACAGCCAATGGCAGAGGAGAAAGAGAGAGAGAGAGAGAGAGAGAGAGAGAGAGAGAGAAGAAAGCAAGCCTCTTGATTGGCAGAGTAGCACGGGCTAGGCACGAGGTCCCCTAGGAATCAGGCTGAAACCGGTTTTCAACAGAAAGCCCATGCTGCTCCTGGGCATCACAGATCCCGAGACCAGAGTCAGCTGTCACCGAAGCCTTCAGCAGAAGGTCCTGATATCTCCTGTCCCAACCTCTCTGGTCTACGCTGTGTCTGGCATGACCAACCTTGAGGCCTAAACTCTCAAATCTGTACCAGAAGATATAAGTTGAATCTGTCTGCAATCAGTCTTTTATTCCCGTAGGGGCATTGTAGTGCCAAGGAAATTCAGCCTTTGAGGTCCAGACCCTCTGTCATTATTTCTCATGCGACTCCATTTTTTTTTCTTTCCTTCACACAAACAGTCTTCTCCATTGTCTCGTGGAATTTTTCATTCAGGTGTTTTTCTGATGTGCCCAATTAAATGGTCTTAAGAAGTTGAATCACACATTTATAATTTTTTTTCACAAGGGAGAGGGAATCTATAGAATGTGGCTGATTAAGAATAACTGCTATGTTTGCGTTCCAGACTTGGCTGCCTTTCAGTGGTGGGTGAAGTTATTCAGCTGTGTATTTCAGATGTCTCTGTCAGTGCCACTGAAGCATGGAGGGGAACTGGCGGGTGATAGGTGTCCAGGAGGCTAGTCAGTAGGCGGGTAGTCACCTGGACTCTGAAATGACAGCTGGGTAGACGATGAAGCTGTTGCTTCTTTGAAACAGACATACGCATTTTGAGAGTCCGGAAAAGCTTTTCATATTCTAGAATACTCTATAGTCATGGAGGTGGTAGTTTTAACAGCCACGGGATCTTTACTGGTTTTCAGCCCTGAACATCCACGTAAGTACCCACCACGATAGATAGACGACACCAGGCCATGAACTGATAAGAGTTTCAGGCTCGGCCCATAAGGTCGCGAGCTTGCAATGACATTTCTTCCACCGAGTGGCTTTCGCAGGGTGAAAACTGGAACCAACAACCACTGCGAGTTGCCGACTCTTCCGGCCCGTCACCCGAAACCGTCCCGGTGTCTGCGAAGCAGCTCGCAGCCCTCCTAATGAACCTTTTCAACCAGAGCAGGATCCGAAGGGCAGCCCCATTAAAATATATGCTTTCCGCAGAGCTTAAAGCGAAGTTTGGAGCAAGCACGGATGGAGGTGTCCCAGGAGGATGACAAAGCATTGCAGCTTCTCCACGACATCAGAGAGCAGAGCCGGAAGCTCCAGGAAATCAAGGAGCAGGTATGAGCATCCACTCAGAGCCCAGTGGCCCCCCAGCTGGCTGAAACTACCGGCTTCAGGCATGTTTGAGGAGCAGGGGCTGCAGGAAGAAAGGGTGAGGACACAGGGAGCAAGAAAGGCAGGCAGATCATACAGAGTCTTTAGCGTCTGTATTATTCCTGCAAATCACCACTGGCTTGCTTGCTCTCCTCTCGAAGGCTGGAGCCCATGATACCTACCACTCTTAATAAAGAACACAAGAGGGCAACTTCATCAGAGTCCGATGGGCAAACTTCAGCCTAGGGGATCGATCTGGCCTCCTGTCTGTATTCTGTGGCTCTCAGACCAAAAGCGACTTTCATATTCTTAAATAATTAGAAAAAAATCAAAGAAAAAATTGTGCTGTATAATTTTGTAAAGTTCTAGTTTCAGTTTTCATAAAGATTTATTGGAACACATCCATGATCATTTCACTTATGGTGGCTTTTCACGCTATAGAGGCAAAAGTGAGCAGTCCTCACGGAGCATGCGGCTCTCAAGCTAAAAACCGCGTGCTCTGCCCTCTTACCAAAAGTTTACCAACCCCTGCTTTGGATGGCCCCAAAAGAGTTGAGTATTAAAGAATTACAGTACCCTTTATTCAGAAAGTGCATTTCAGATCCACTTTCACCTATCGAGAGAGACCAAGATCATTCATAGTTCACTTACATTGAAAGCACCTGAGAAGAAAGCCGTGAGCCGCGTTCAGAGCAGTCAGAGCTAACACGGCAAATCTGAGCACGCGAAGCCATCCCCTGAGTTTTCCCGAAGAGAACAGAGACCTTTAAATGGCCCACTCCTTCCCCACCTCTTTCTAAAAGTGTTTCCTCTTCAGAGGCTCGTTTTTTATATCGCCTCATTGTTTTCTTTTTCCTGCCTTCTGAAGACGCTGTAAATAGAAACTTTAATGAAGACATGGGTGTGAGTAATCAGCCGAATTATCAGCTGCCAGGCAACTCTCATTCACTTCGGGAAACCTAACGGGAAGGCGAGCGAGCGTTCTCATCTCCGGGCAGCACGGACGGCCAAGTCCGGGTGGCTCAAGTGGAGTAGATTCCTGCAGACAGCTCAGCCCCTTAGCTACCCTTTAAAGAAACTGATTGTCTCGGGGGAGGGTTTGGGGGGCACTCTACTTGTCTCCTCAGTATTTTTTAAATGGTGGGTTGACCCCCTCCTGCTGTATAAGAACTTTATAAATAAATGAGCTCAGGGAACTTTGCAAACGGGTCATCATGTCTGCACAGTATCCCCTCAGAGGCCCTGAAGGGCACATGCATGTTCCGAGATTTCTGCTTCGATGGGTGACTCGTGGCCCTTTATCGACGTAGCTTCTCTGTGTTTCCCTCCTGGAGGTCGCAGGAGGTCCTTTATCTCCTGTCAGTTCACCCTGTTTGGAAATTAATTTTGGGGACATCCTGGGGAAATGAAAGCCGCCTTTGGCCACCAGGGGGAGCAGCTGGTGTCCGCGAGTTCCACAGAAAGAGAATTAATCAGGGCATTTTTGAAAAGCTCTGCGCTGGTGGTTGAGTTCAAAGCAGTGTCTTTTGTGATTCATGCCACAGCCGGCACACATGCGGAGCTTCAGATTTAATGACTGCCAAAAGTTCCGGTGGGGCCAGAGAAAACTTTCTGGCTCTGGATTTTACTTCCCATCAAAGGAGGACATGTTAAACGTGGCGTGTTTTTTGTATGCGCGGGATGTTTGTAGGCAGCGAGGATGCTTCTAAGGCTTACAGCAAACACGTAGCATTTCGTTTTTGGCACACTGACTTCTCACGGATTTAAGATGAATCTCCAGATTTTGCTTTCAGAAGTCAGTTTTTTTTTTTTTTTTGGTACGCCTGTTCATTTTTGTTTTCAATCCCGTTTTTTACCCAGCTGTTTCTTACGGAGCATGCCTAGTAGACTCGTCTCATAATTTGACTCCAGCACCACAACACAGTTCCAGGAAGTCGTCTGTGCCCCCAGGACATCTGGGGAACAGGACCACGTGGGCTGTTTCCTCCCCACAGGGTCCCGAAGCTCCTCCGTGCGGAGGCTTGCTGTAGATGCACAGTCCGTGTCTCTGCTTCCCCATGCTGACCCGTTCAACCCAGTGCTCCGGAGTCATTCCGTGCTGAGCTATGACCGCTTTCCCAGCTGCCTTTGCAAACAGACCTGATGATCTGTGCTCAGCTCCCTCTGAAGCAGAGATTTGCTAAGCTGTTGGCTCTATAGCATTTCCTTGGAGTCTCCACCGTGACAGAAGGCTGGCTGATGAGACGGAGTTCTTCCTGCTGCCGTAGCAGTCGGCCCAGGATCCCAGGAGCCAAGAGGGATATGGCGGATGCTTGTTGGTCCTCTCAGTGCAGGCAGCTAGGGAATGGGAGCATCAGGGTAGGGCCGGGGGGTGAGAGGCTTTGTCCTTGCCCTGGGCAAAGCACAGAAATTACGTTTTCTTTACAAGCTTAAGAACGAAAAGGGAGCTTGAGGGCTGACGAGATGGCTCTGTGGATAAATGCGCCTGCCTCCGACGGTGGCCCGAGTTCTATCCCTGGGACCCACTCGGCGGAAGGAGAGAACCAACTCCTACAGGTTGTCCTCTGACCTCCATGGGCCACACCATGGTAGAGACAGCCAGACCGACAGAGCTTCTGTTTACAGTCAGCACAGCAGGCTTGGGGGGACGGGACCACTGTACTCCCAGGATGGAGCGATAATGATGTATCAGACATGAGAAAATAATTTGGAGTAGTGAATATCACATGATATTCAAGTATTTTAATCTCCTCTTGTATGTAGCCCAGGCTGGCCTTCAACTTGGGATTCCCCTGCCTCAGTCTCCCAAGCCCTGAGATCACAGCAATGTGCTATCGCACCCTGCTCAATTTCCTTCCTTTAGTCTAAGTTCTAAAAGCCGAGCTAAATTTAAAAAAAAATTTAGGTCATAAGTATTGCTCTTACAGATAATATTAACATTTTAATACTCATATGTAGTCTTAGAGTATAATAATATAAAATGTATGACCATGTGAGTGTATATGTGTAATGTATATTTGTGTGTGTGTGTGTGTATTTACATATATGTAAATATATAATTTTTTTGATGTTTTTGAGACAGGGTCTTATACAGCCCAGGCTGACCTCTAACTTGTCATGTATCTGAGGATGACTTTGAACTCCTGATCCTCCTACCTCTGGCTCCTAAGTACTGGGCTTATAGGCAGGTATCACTTCTAGGCTCCTCTTCCTCTTTCTCCTCCTCCTTTTTTTTTTTTCTTTTTTCCTAATGGATGAAAGGGGTCAAGGGTTATGAAAGTCATAAGGTGTCTCCAGATGAGGAGGCTCTGAAAGAACCCCTAAGTGAAAGTCACCACTGCGCTTACTGCTTGTGTGCGGGTCACATGTCTGAAACTCTGTTGCCCGGCATCATCTGGTCTCTGTGTACCACCCAGGACACCCATGTTCCCTGTGATGCCACGGTTGGCCTTCAGTGGCCTTGCCCTGCCAGGTGGGAGGGAGTGACAAGACATCACGCTCCCTCTCCCTGGCTCATGTTTCCCGTGTAGGGTGAGTCGCGCCACCTGAACTCTGCAGATTTTTGTAATACCGCCTCCCTAGTGCCTGCTGAGTGAGGATCTGCTACAGTGAGATCCAACAGGCACCTAACATCCTGCTGTTTCCCAAAAGGATAAAACGGACTGGGCCAGATGGCCCAATAGGTAAAAAACCCCTTGCTGCACTAGTATGAGGACCTCAGTTTGATCCTAGCACCGTATGGTGGGAGAGAGAACTGGTGGCTAAAAATTGTCCCCTGACCTCCTCATTCGAGCTGTTGGCACATGCGTGTTCAGAGTCATGCACATCACGCGCGCACACGCACAGAGAGAGAGAGAAAGTGCTATCATAAACTGCCGGGGTTGTAGTGGTCGAGTGGTCGAGCACTTACCGAACACCTTCAAAGGTAGAGTCCATCTCTAGCAAATAAAATAACCTGCCAACGCGTAAGTCGCAATGCACTGACTTAAAAACAGCAGCCAACGTTCCGTCTTAGTTGCTGCTTCTTCACCTAAAGACTCCACTACAGTTAGTGAATGTCAAAGACATCGTTGGCTGAATCCCTTGTCCTCCGCTTGTTGTCCCACCTCCCGTCCTGGTCCTGTGTTAGACATGGCCGCATAACCTTCATACTTAGCCTTGATTTTGCTACCGAAGGATATTTCTGTACTCGGTTCCTAAGTTCTCAAGGCCCTTGCCTGCTTCCTCTGGGAGATTTCATCACGCGTGGGTGGGTAGGGGGTGGGAAGCCTCGATTCAAATGTTCTGATTTTGGTTTTAAAATTCATTTTGGAAAACATCGGACTGTTTGGATCATCTTAAGGCTTTTTGCTTCAGGGAACAAGATAATTTTTCTCGGTGAAATTCCCCCCCCCCGCCCGCCCCCCTCCGCAAGTTATTTTGTCTCGGTCCGGCGTTTGGTGACTCTCCCAGATTTCAGGGTGACTTGCATAGCAGGAGCGATGCTAAGCTCAGCCCAGAAAAATTAACGATGAGAAACTGACAATGATGAGTTTGACCTTCCCAGACGATTTCCTCCTCGGTTTCCAATTACCCTCTGGTGCTGTCTGAAAGGTTAATTTCAAAGCTAGTACCATATCTAATTGCGTTAGGGCCGCGCGGCATCCGAAGGACAAATCCGTAGAAGTGAGCACCCTTGGAGGAGAACCGCACACGCGGTCCATCTTGGCTCCGAGGACAGCCCTCTCGGCGGCGTCTGCTCCTCCCCGGGGGCTTTTCTGAACACGCGTGGTTGTTTGCTCAGAGCCTCTGATTCAGCGTCTGCGCTCCCGGTGGGGCTCTCCTCTAGACATGTGTCCTCCATTAAAGCAATTCAGTATTCTTTCCCTCCTTCCCCGTCTCCCAACACCCTCCCGTCCTGCCTCTCTCTCTCTGTCCGTCCGTCTGTCCTTCCCTCCAACATACGCCTTCCTCCGTGGTTGACCTGCCCCCATCCCCGCGGCCCACCCCTTGCGGTGGAGATCCAGGGTTCACCCTCGTTCTCTGCCCTCCCTTCAGGAGTACCAGGCCCAGGTGGAGGAGATGAGGCTGATGATGAACCAGCTGGAGGAGGACCTCGTGTCGGCCCGGAGACGCAGCGACCTCTACGAGTCCGAGCTGAGGGAGTCCCGGCTGGCCGCCGAGGAGTTCAAGCGGAAAGCAACGGAATGTCAGCACAAGCTGATGAAGGTAGTCAGCCACTCTCCGCGAGGGGACTCTGGGGGCACGGCCCCGGATGGTCTTCAGGAGACGCAAGGCCACGCTGGCTCAATGAGTGTAGGTTGGAGACACACGCGGCGGGCTTCTCTAGACAGCTCCCGTCTTTATTCATAGACGATAGCGTTATCCTTTGTTGTGATCTTGGTCGCAGAGGCCACGGAGGTCTGACGGATAGTGCGCCGTGTGGGTCGCTGAGATTCCCCAACACCTTGTCTCTTTTGACTTGCAGGCCAAGGACCAAGGGAAGCCTGAAGTGGGAGAATATTCCAAACTGGAGAAGGTGACTGCTCGCCCCGTGAAAGTGCTTTTGTAGTGGCTTGACACATCTAACTGTTTGTTTGTTTGTTTATGGTGAGGGGGATTGAGTGCAAGTGTGTATTGTTGCTGCTCCTGAACTGTGCTTCGTGCCCCTACATTTCACTGGCTCCTGGATGGCCATGTCAGCTTTTAGCTGCGGTTCTAAAAGAGACAGAGCATACTTTGCTGTTTTATAAGAGAGCTCCGTGTATCCCAGGCTAGTCCCGTGCTCACTATGTAGCTGAGGATGGCCTGTACTTCTGCTCTTCCTGATGCCTTCTCCCAGTTGCTGGGGTTTCAGGCATGTGCCACTCTACCCAGCTAAAATGCCCTTGTCCTTCCTGTCTCTCCCTCCTCTTCCTCCCCCTCTTCCTCCTCCTCTTCTCTTCCTCTTCCTCCTCCTCTTCCTCTTCTTCCTCTTCCTCCTCCCCCTCTTCCTCCTCCTCTTCTTCCTCTTCCTCCTCCTCTTCTCCTTTTGGGCATTCTTCCTCACAGTAACATAAACACAGGCACTTGGTAAAATTTTTATTGTGTTAAGGTACTGGGCAACTTTCTCTTTTTATGTGTCACTAATTCTCCAGAAATAGTTCACACCATAGTTCATCCTGGGACACCCCCATGCTTCTCTGACAGGCCAATGTTCTCTCTATGCTAGTAAGTTCTAGAAACAAACCCAGAGGCCGCACAGAAGCCGGGAGGCAATAGGACCATGCTACAGGTACAGGATGCAGGCACTGATTGCCTTGTGTCTTCTCTCCTGGGTTTCATTCACAGATCAATGCTGAGCAGCAGATCAAGATCCAAGAGCTCCAGGAGAAGCTGGAAAAGGTGAGTCTGGCTGAAGAGGGCTCCCCCCATTTCCATGTACCTATCTGCTTCACCCTGGAGCAGGAAAGACTAGAGAAACAGGGTTAGTCACCAGCACCGAAGACCTTCCAGGGGGTGTGCGCTGTTCCTCGAAAATGCTGGGGTACTGAAATTAAGTTTTCCTCTTGGGATGTGTCTGCAGTGTTTGTTTTTAAAAACCAAACTTACATGAGACCCTGAGGCAGAAACCCAAAGGTAACTTCTAGTTCCTCCCAAGACCAGGCCCTCCATTTTGCATTTCTGTAGGGGAAGCCTGACTTGTTCTCTACCAGGATGATGAAAGATTCCTTCTGGGGATTGTTGGTGTCTCCCTGGTGTCATGATGTGATTGTGTGTGTTTGGTG
Organism: Cricetomys ansorgei; assembly: GCA_026225945.1. NCBI lineage: Eukaryota > Metazoa > Chordata > Mammalia > Rodentia > Nesomyidae > Cricetomys > Cricetomys ansorgei. Next base: position 817,663 of record JAMJFZ010001039.1, read on the forward strand.
GGGTGGGGGGCGGGAGGGGGGGGTTGACAAAGTTTGTGCTAATGACCCTGCTTCGGTTGTACTTTTAACTTTTTTTTTTTTTTGTTGACCGACCCTGCTTTATCTTTATTAAGGAATAACTGACAAAAGTACATATTAATAGTGTATAAAATGGCGTTTTGGCGTACGTGCTCAGCCGTGACGTGATCAGGCTAATTAGCGTCTCTCACATCTCTTCCTCTTCTGTGGTGGGGACATTTAAGGTCCACTCTCTGGGACTTCGAGGCCTCTCCATCTGAACGCCTCCGTGAAGGGGCAGAGGGACCGTGTGTGGTCTGGGACATGGTTCCTACATCGCGTTGTCTGTGCCCACGCTTGCTGCTTTGATAAGGACTTTTTAAAGCGTGCCGTGCTAACCAGAGCGGTGGCACGGCCTTTCCGTTTCAGCTCTTTCCAAGCCGCTGAGCCCACCCTCGTGTCACACCTGACGTCAGAAGCCCGTGCCCATCCAACACAACCTCCTTCTATTTGACTGAAATAAGTAAAATTAGCTTTAAGACCGCGGAAGAAGAGTCTTCTGTCACATCTCAGAGTCCGGTGGCCACTGGTTCCGATCTGGCATGTTTTGCAGGTCTTAGAACCAGTATTTTCCTGTAGTTCCCACCTTTTTATTTCACCACAGTGTTGCTCTGTAGGCCGGGCTGGCACCAAGCTCCTTTGCCTCCTTCCAGATGCTGGCATCACAGGCCGGAGCCAGCCAGCCGGCCGCACCCCTTAAAACTTAAGTTCGAGCCATACATCTGAGGATACCTTGTGTATATTTTTATCTAGACTGCACGTCTGTGTTTTGTCTCAGAAGTTCAAGTGTGTCGCCTGCAGTGCTGGGAAAGCTATAGTGCGGGTTCGACCGCCATGAAAGTTATTGAACAACAGCATCAAGAGGCTTAGACCCCCCCCACCCCGCCCTATAGATTACCATAGACACCTTTCTGTTTGGTTCTGTGTGTTGCATTGATCAGGAGAGACGAAAGACTGTCAGTCACCCCAGGAAAGAGAACTGCATCAATTGTAGCTATAGGACTAGTTCCAAATTCAGCGATTTAGAAAAAAAAAAAAGTACCTAATATATACAAACCATGCAATAAACAAACTCTTACGTTTTGAAAATGGATCTGATGTGCTCAGTGCCACGTGCTTTGTTTAAAATTATCTTTCATTATTTATTTTTTATTTTTTTTTAAATTTCCACGTGGATACCTGTAGACGGTTATGTCCTGTTCCCCTCTCCCCCATCAGGCTGTAAAAGCCAGCACAGAGGCCACGGAGCTCCTGCAGAATATCCGCCAGGCAAAGGAGCGAGCTGAGAGGGAGCTGGAGAAGCTGCACAACCGAGAGGACTCATCGGAAGGCATCAAAAAGAAGCTGGTCGAAGCCGAGGTGAGCGGAGACCTTTCCCCAAGGTGGCCTGACCCCGGCTGACCTCGTGTTTGACCCTGGTTGTGCCAAGGCCAAGAAACTGCAAAACCGTCACCTGCCGGTGTTTGACCGAACTTCTTCCCCTCTGAAGATCCCTTTGAGATGTGACAGGCTCGGAAGGCCGTCTCGGCGGCTCCGAGGCCAGCGCCGCCTGGACGGTTGTCCTGCCTGACGCCCTCTGACCTCCGTGCTAATCGTCTGGGTGGCTTTATCTCCTCTAGGCTCGCTGGCTGCTGCGCAGAGGTTTTCTTTCTTCCCCCCGTGTTTCGCTGTTTCTAACACAACGTGGATCTAACAGATTGGTCTCTGCAGCTTCGCCCACGTTACCCGTGTCAGCGACTCTCTGGTCCTGTATTCGGGCCCTCTCCCCGTCAGGTTCTTTGTTGTTGTTGTTGTTGTTGAAACCATTTATATAATTATCCTGAAAACACGAGTGGTTTTTCACTGTCAAAACTTACACAGTGCAGGAAAAGAGTACAGAGTGAGCCGTCCTTACCCGTCCTTACCCGTCTCCGCCTCCGCCTCCTTCCCCTCCCCGTGTTTGTGTCACATCGTCTGTTTCACTGTCCTGTCTGTCCCTGGGTCTTTCCACTTCCCCACCGCAGTCTGCCTGTGGCTCTTACCCGTACACGGCTGTCTGGGGCCTGTCCTCACCCTCGTTCCTGGTTGCCCCCCACTGTGGTCCTGAAATCCCGAGCATGTATGTGAGCAGTGCCTCAACTTTAGAGTGACCCGGAGCCCGCCTCCAGAAGCCAGCTTTCCTTTTTAGGTTTCTTCACAAGGGCCAGGGCCACCAGGGCCAGGGCCACCAGCATTTTCCTGGCCGCCCAGCTTTGAAACCTCAGCACCATCGGCTTGTGCCTGAGTTTTGCCGCTGAGTGAGTCACCGAGTCCTGTAAATACAAACAAGCTCCCTCCCCTCGGTCTGGACCCCTTTCCCTCTTAGTTAAGCAGATGCACTGATATCTTGACCTTGAGCTTCGAATCTCTCCTCCTTCCCACTTAACTCAGGAGACCCCAAGTCCTCCTGCCCCATCCCCGATCTTTGAGGACCTCCATACATCTCAGGTGCTCCTGAGCTCCCGGGAACAGCCATTCTCCTTTTCCCTTGCTCTTCTCCACCCGCCCATGCGGTGGTTGGACCGGCCTCGCCCCATGGCCACCTCTCTGCTTCCCCTGGAGTTTCCTTTTGTGCACAAGACAGCTGTGTGTGTGAGTGCCCTCTGCCTCCCCATCCTCCTCCTGCCCCTGTCCCTAAGCCACCCCGCAGCGTTTCTCTCCAGAGCTCACACCTCTGTCACCCCCACACCTCACATGTGCGGTTCAACATCTGCCTTCCTGCCCGTTACTCTCCACGGCACTTTGTGGTGTGTGTCCCCCCGCCCCATGTTGTGTTTATTTGTTGTTTGTCTTATCTTTCCCAAGGGCAGAGTAACAGTCATCTTCCTCTCTGTATTTCCCCATGATGCCCAGTGGGGTACTTTACAGATAGTAGGTGCTTGGTAAATATTTGAATGAATGAATGCACTCCCATACTCCACCGCGCAACCGAGCACCTCCATTCTAGAGTTGTCGTCTCTGCCGTTGCTTCGGGTGCCCAAGGTTTTTTTCCTTCCCGACTCGAGTGTCCGCTTCCCCTCCTCGAGGGCTCTTTCCCTTGGTGCCAGGTGGTATGCCCACTGCAGCTGCTCCATTAAAACTCTCTGATTGATTCACGACCTACAGGAACGCCGCCACTCCTTGGAGAACAAGGTAAAGAGGCTAGAGACCATGGAGCGTAGAGAAAACAGACTGAAGGATGACATCCAGACAAAGTCCCAACAGATCCAGCAGATGGCTGATAAAATTCTGGTGAGCAGGAACCAAAGCTGCAAAGTTCAAAGATCAGAGGTCAGAGGTCTCAAAGGGAAGGGGGCAAGAAGGCTCAAGTGCCATCCCACGGGAGGTGTCACCGAGCAGGCGAATGGAGAGAGGCGGTTTCAGAGAGAGCCACGTGTAGAGTAGCACAAACAGCCTGTTCCGGCATCTTAGCACTGGTAACGGAGTTACTGTTTTTTCTGTTTGCTCTCGCCTGGCTTTTTATTTATTAATTTTTTTAAAATTGAAATCGTGCGTCTGTCATTTTTCGATTCATCCTAATATCCTCCTCTCAGTGGGGTTTTGTTTGGCCGTTAACTTGGCAAAACCAGTGCAAAAAGCTATCAGGGTTTTTAGATTTCTGAGGCCAAAGCCCCTCCATTCCTCGCTTTTAGAAACGAAAGGAGTGAGTCACAGGGACTGTTTTCCTCGGAGTAGTATCTGCCACAGATCTCTGTTCACCCACTCACGTGCCCCGCTGCCGTTGCCTGTTATTATTACTTCAAACACCCCCCACCCCCCACCTCAGCTGGAGCATCTTTTTATAGGTTTGTCATCATGCGGATTCTGTCTTCGGCACTGATGACCAAATTAACGCAATCAGGGAGTGTTCACGGGTGGCTGAGATCGGCAGATGTGTCGATGTGCCTCCCCGGCCAAGGGTGAAGGCGGCACCTTCAAGAGGCCAGGCGTCTGATGTGTTTGAAAGGCTGAGGGATGGCCTGGGATTCACGTACAGTCCCCCTTTTGTCCCCTAGAAGTTGCGTGTGTGGGTTAACAGGCCGCTTCTCTCCTTCCGCCTCTCTGAGAAGTGAGGCGCCCACCAGCAGCTTTATGCCCTCGAGAGTGGCCGACTTACAGGCTTGCTCACACTCTCCATCCCCCAACAGAGCTCTCTGGGTATATTCACAAAGGCAAGGGTGCTCTTGAACAAATGGCTAAAAGAGGAGCTGGTTAAATCGTTTTGCCTTGCCACTTTCCGTGTGTGTATGTGTGTGTGTGTGCACGCGCACGCACACAAAGACAGATGTGGTTGTCCACTCTCTCTGATCTCTTGATCTGTCATCAGAATCTCTCTTGGCTGTTGTCAAGCGTGATGTTTGCTGTGAGTAAGGTCAGATCCCGTCACTGTTAACGAGCAATCAATGAAGGGCTTGACTCTTTTGTAGCTCCAGAGTGTTTCTCTGTTTAAAGGTGATGTGTTCATTCATTCATTCAACAAATATTTAATGAGCTTCTACTATGTGCCAGGCACTGTTCCAGGAGCTGGAAATATAACAGTGGACACTGGTAACTGTGTGACACAGGGAAGAGTTGTTCTGACACATAGAGTAAAAGATATGTTTAAAGAAAAATGACAACAACAACAAAAAATGCCAAACCACCAAGTAGCGAAGTATCAGTGGTCGGATTCCGGGTTGCGAACCACCTGTCCGTATAGCCGTCAGTCCCAGCCTTCCGAGTGCTGGGTTTTTATTTTAACCTATTTTTAGATTTTTATCCCCATTTCTGTGCCACCCGATGAGGACTGAACCAGAGGAAAGATGATTATGAAGTGATTCGTACCCAAACAGAAAAGTAAAGTCTCCTTATCCAAATGTCCCTTTGTCACCTGCCCAAGTGCCTTCGTGTGTGAATGTCTGTGCCTTCGTTCGACCGAACGTGCCTCTTGCTCAAGAACCCTGTGCTCAGGCTGCAGAGTACATGGGACACGGGACATGGGACACGGGCCAAGGGCGGTCCTTCACCCTGTCACATGGCAGTGGTGCTGGCAAGCAGGCCCCCAAAACGTCCCCGCTTCCAAACGCTTGCCGTCCTGGTGAGAAGTTTCAGATCGGGATAACGGGGCCCCCATTACAGCACCGCCTCTACCTTAATCAAGGGAACGTCCGTGCCCACGTGACTCTGTGACGTGCTCCCCTGCCTTCCGTTATTCTTCAGAATCCTCATCAGTGTTTTCACTTCAAAGACAAAAAGTCCATGATAGTGTGAAGAGAAGGGAACTTTGGCGTGATGACCTCTGACGCCAGTAGTTAACGGGTCCAGGTTCCCTCCCGGTGTCAGTGCAACCGCGCCCGCCTTTAGCGCATCCTTTACAGAAGGCCGGTGCGTAAAGCGCAGGCAAACGAGTCGGTTTAATTGTCAGTTGAATCGCGGGTACATTTCAAGGCAGAAAAGGCAATGCAAGAAGCTGGAGGGCCTTCGGCTTGAGCTGTTTGTGCGACCCCAGCTCCTCTCCCCGTCACTCTCGTGCGCGCACGCGTTTCCGTCCTCACCGCCTCACGCACACGTCCTATCGTATGTCCGCTCTGATGTGCACGCTCTCCACACGCCAACCGGCCACAACAGCCGCTCAAGACGCCAGCTTCTGCTTACACATCAGCTTCCCTGTCCAGCGAGGGTTCTTGAGCAAATGGTTTTATGAATGAGAAAGACCCAAAGTCCTGTTTATCTTCGTAATAAGTTAAAACCCCTTCTCATTTAAGGCTGATGAGTATAACAGTGAAAATAGCCCGAGGCTCAAGGCAGTGGTCAGGCCTCTCCGTGCCGCGCTGAACTCGCCAGTGTTGCCTCGTTACCTTTATTTCTCTGTGTAAAGTCAAGCTGCTGCCTCTGTCCGACCTGTCACACGACCGTATCTCTGATCCCGGCCTCGCGGTCCACCAGCTGTGTGTGTCTGTGTCTGTGCGTGTCTGTGTGCTTGTGCGTGCACATGTGTGTGTGTGTGTGTGTGTATGTATATGTATGTATGTGTGCGTGCGCGGGCACGCATGCTCGGGTGTGCATGCGTGGACTTGGGAGAGCCAGGGCCACACGGCGGTGGTTTTCTTCCCAAGAGCCTTAGTCTGGGACTGGAGAAGCCGCAGCTGTCCGTCACCCGCGGTGCCTGTGGCAGTACTGTTTCCTGTGACTGTCTCCCTAGCACGCCTGACTGACTGTTCTTTTGTGTCCAGGAGCTGGAGGAGAAGCACCGGGAGGCTCAGGTCTCAGCCCAGCACCTGGAAGTACACCTGAAGCAGAAAGAGCAGCACTACGAGGAGAAGATTAAAGTAAGCCACCTTCTCCGCCCTGTGCGCGCCCCCCCTGTATCCTTGGGCACTTGGCCCTCCGCTTGCTAGAGCAGAGGATGGTTTAGGGTAATCTCCGTCCTTAGGGCATGACGCGAGACGTTCCGTTCCAGCCTGGAGCTTAATACATTCTTCATTCTATATTGTGGTTCGATCTTTATTTACTTGTTTTTAACCCACCACGATTTGGGGCGTGATTGCTCAGATTTGGCCACGCATTTACCACACCCTTTGCTTTAATTTTCTTTCTGCATCTCTGACTTCATTCGGTGCCTTTTTCTCCTGTTTCAAGTACATCCTTGAGAACTTTCTTTTGTGAAGAAGAGTTTCCTGAAACACATTTGTTTTAGCCTCTTTTTTTAAAAAAAATATTTCTTAGTTATGAATGTGTGTGTGTGAGTTTGGGTGTGTGCATGTGACTGTAGTACCCGAGGAGGCCGATGAGGGCGCCGTATCCCCTGGAGCTGGAGTTACAGGTGGTTGTGATTCACCTGGTGAGGGTGCAGGGACTCAAACTCAGGTCCTCTGCGCGGATGTCCGGCACTCTTGACTGCTGAGCCGTCTCTCCAGACCCTTAGCCTCATTCTTTAGACATGGTAGCACATTATTTTTGCTACAAAGTAATGGCATTCATTATGACGTTTTCTTATGTGTCCTTCATTTCCTTTGCTCACATCTTTACCGTTACCCTCTGCTGTGTCTTCCCCACCTTGCTGGTTCCCTCTTTCAAACAGCCTCCCTTCCACATTCGTGTTACCTATTTTTTGAATGTGCATTTTAAATCAATGTATTGTTGTATGTAATAATGTCTACCCCGTTCTTTTTTTTTTTTTTTCTTAAATACTTTTTACTATCCAAGAATTTGATACTTGCATGTAATCATACAATGCGTTTGGACATTTTCACCCCAGTCTTCCCCCCAGTCCCTCTGTCTGTCCCTCCCCCTTCCCAAGTCCAATCTGTGCTGCCCTCGCATACATGCCAGCCTCGTTCTCAGGGGAACCACATTCTCCACTGGCTGCTACAGTGCTCTGTGGCTGCCCAGCCCCCGCTTTCAGCTTTTATTTTGAAGTCACCTGTCAGTCTTATTGTTACCTCCTTGAAATAAACTTTTTTTTTTTTAAGTGTTTTTATCTCTCTTTGATTTTCCTGAAGCCTCACTGTGAGCTGTTGGGATATGAGTTGGTTTTAATTCATCCCGCTTGAAATCTTATGAAATTGTTAGGAGATTGGCACATTTTTACTCGATTCCCAGGGAGTTAGTGTTCAGTGTATTTCAAGCACGATCTCACCACCTTGTGTCTTCGCTGTCACTTTGGGAACTTAAATAGACACGAGCTAGGTCTCCTGGACTCCGCCCTCCCCATGTTTTCCATCTTCGTCTCTCCCCGTGTTATAGCCTAGGTGAGTTCTCCTGCCTTGCTTTCCACTTTGCTGATCCTCTCTTAACTGCGTCTAAACTGCTGACAAGCCAGCCCGTCGTGGTTTTAGTTCAGGGATATGTTTATGTCTAGGCAGACCCTCTATTTGCTCTCTTCCCAAGTTCACTAGATCCTGGAAGATAATCTTCAACTTCTACACATTTATTTTCAGCTCTGTCCTCCGTTTCTTGAAGCACAGTAGGCTCGGGTGTCCGGCGATTCGTGTTCTGAAGACTGGCTTTTTACCCCTCTCTTCTCTTCCACAATGTCTGTCTACTTCCATGTGTTTGCTGGGCTGCTCATTTCCCTCGGAAAATCAACAACGGGAACGTTGACCTCTGTCTTCTCCCCATGATTGAAGCTCTCTACTCTGAAGCTTAAGTACACTTGGTTCAACATATGCTGCCAGTTAGAAACAGCTCTGTATCTTAGTCTGCTTTTGCTTAGTGTTTGGTCTGTGATGTTTTAATTGTCTTGTCACCACCCCCCCGCCCCCCAGCCCGTCCACAACCTTCCAAGAACTGGGCCCAGGCCTCATGCATGCTGAGCACACGCTCTTGCCCTGAGCTCTGACTCTAGCACTTTCCCCAACTTTAGGAAAATATTCCTGTGCCTTATTCAAATTTTAAATTATTTTTGGCAATAGGGCCAGCCCGACACATCATGTGTCCTTTTATTCTTCAGAGTCAGACTTTGGTCATTAGGTCATGTGATCTCTTCTCTGTCCAGACATTGCAAGAAGTTGTTAGTGTTGGTGATGATCCTGTCTTAGGTTTGTTTGCATCCTGAGCACAAAACAGTCTCAAAGGCCGTGTTACCTTAGTGCATCTTAAATCTCCATCGCTTACCTTTAGTAAGGAATTTGTATTGGTTTCCAGTCTTTAATGTCGGAAATGAGACCGCATACAGTAGTCTCCTGACAGGCCTGCGCGATGACACTACCACCTTACGGGATCCACCGTGCATTTTGGACACGATACTGAAGTACCCGTGAAAAAGCCACGTTCCGTCTTAGACCTCTACCCTGTCTTCCTGGCAGGTGAACCCCGACAAATCTGAGATGCTTTCATCCTGGGTGGCTTCTTGTCCCTCCTGGTCCACGTGCAGCTCATATGGGGACCCACGGATGCCAAGATCAGGGTCTGGTTTAGAACAGAGTCATCCTGAGCACGTCTTCCCTTGCCTTAGCACCCTGGAGAAGAAGGGGCCCCCCTAGACTGGGCGTCTTATGTGTCGTACAGCCTCTGCTCCCTTCTAGCCAGAGGGAACTTTATCTTACAGACCTCAGGGAATGTTCAGGAAAAGCTCTGCTTTTCTCCTACTGAGGATTCATACAAACTGTTCCTTGTTAACCTTTCTGTATTGTGTTGCTGGTTCTAGCTTTTATAAGGCCATTTTGATCAGAGCTCTGATCCTACGCTGGATCTACTGTGTTCTTGCTCATAATTTTAGAATCGCCCTCAGACATCCAACAGAACGGCCACTTTATCGTCCCACTGAGTCGCTGCTCCCTCCTGACCCTGCTCTCCACCTTCCGGCCTTCTTCCACCAAACTTTCATTCTGATTTTTTTCCCTCAGTCATTTCTAGTTTAAAGCCCTCTTTGAAATTTGTTTTTTTTTTTTTTTTCCTTCCTTTATCACATGGGCCCCTTCCCTGCTGACTGGCTCTTTTTTAGGGACGATGTCCCCAGAAGCAATAAAGGGCCCCTCACAATAGACATTGTGGGAAAGGCATATTTCAAATCCCATCTGTGACCCCAATTCTGCAGCTTTCTTCCAGTCTCCTGTTGTGGTTCCAGATGGCAGCGGGTGTCGTTTGCAAAGGCAAAACGAATTCTCTGTGGTGGGGAGCATAGGGTCTTGCTCTGTCAAAGGCTCGGGGGAGTTCAATGGTTCCTTCTTTCCTCTCTGTCCCTCGGGGTTTGGCGATTGGGAGGGCCGAGCGTTGTGGTTGGTGACACCGTTACTGTTTTAGGTTTTTTTTCCTCTTTGGAACTAGAAGGTACTCACAGTAGCAGTCTCGGCCCCAAGGGCACAGGATTTCTCTCTTCCCGGGACTTCTTATCCTGGCCGCACCAGGGGAAGGAAGCATCTCTCCCCTTCTCTGTTGTATCATCTTTCCCACCCACATACCGATGGGCACCATCCTCTTGTCTCCGGCTGTATCAGAGCAGCCACCGCAGCCACTCAGACTTCCCCGGCCCTTCAGCAGCTCTCCTTCTGAGATGCACGGCCCAGGAGTATCCAGAATTCATTTTGTACAAATTAGGAGGAGCGTGTTCTGAAAACTGTTGGTATACTGGCTAAGAAAAACATCCCCAGGTAATGTTCTCCAATGCTAGGCTGTCACTCTCCAGGCCTAGGCGCCGATCTCTGCCTTTCCCCGCTCATTCTGGAGTCAGCTTCCTTTCGGTCACTGCTCTCTGGTCCTTGCGGCCGCCGACTTTACAATAGGCTCCCTCTTGTCCATGTCCTTGTCGGTTGGTGCCGAGGTTCACTTCTTCGTGTCGTGGTGGTGAATAATTGAGGCTCTGCTTGGGTCTCACCTTCTTTCTGCTCTGGCGCCTGGAGTCTGGAGGCCTGGGGCCTCCTGGGATGTTCACGTCTCATGTCTCCATAGGTGTTGGACAATCAGATAAAGAAAGACCTGGCCGACAAGGAGAGCCTGGAGAACATGATGCAGAGACACGAAGAGGAGGCCCATGAGAAGGGCAAGATCCTCAGCGAGCAGAAGGCGGTAGGTCGCGAGTCTCACCACCCCGTCTCACCCGGTAACTCGTTCTCTCCGTGAAGTCACGTGGGGTTTGTAGGTACCTGGAAGCTTTCTCAGAAACAGCTTCCTGTCCACAAAGGACAGTGGCCCGCTGCCCGCTGCAGGGCAGCCCCTCGGTGCCTCTCCACGCTGCCCGCTGCCCGCTGCAGGGCGGCCCCTCGGTGCCTCTCCACGCTGCCCAATGGCCCTCTGTTGTCCGCATCTCTCTCTTTTCAAATTCGCTGGTTTCTGTTTTGTTTTGTTTTTCTCCCTTCTAACTCAAGCTTGCTGGGCATGGGGCTGGCCTGTGGTGCTTGTAAACCCATATTATCTCAGACCCTCCCGGGGGCTTTCCACAGCAGAATCCCCCAAGGGAAGGACTGGGGGTGTAGCTTGGTGGTCCAGCGCTTGCCTCGAATGCATGAGGATGTTGCCCCTCCCCCAGTACTTAAAGGAGGGTCCCGCCCGAGTTATATTTGTAACCAACACTAACCCATCTCTACCCTCAACAGTTAAGTTGGAAGAACATGCTATGTACAGAAGTATGTTATATTTATACACTCGTATATTTAAGTTAGAGGCTCCCGGAGGCCCAGTGATACACAAAGGACACCAGGGTATAAAGAGGTCGGCTTCTATGCAGGATGGCAGCCTCCTGGATGGGCGATGTGTTTTTGATACAGGCCATCCACTGAACAATGACACCCGTGACCCTCAGGGGGCAGGCTAGTCTCTTTCTACCTCTGCCCCATTTGGCTCCCATGGCCCACCCTGACCCCGCTCTGACGTAACCATAACCGTTCACGTGTGAGGTCTCAGAACTCTCCTGTGTTTCAGATGATCAACGCTATGGATTCCAAGATCAGATCCCTGGAGCAGAGGATCGTGGAGCTGTCGGAAGCCAACAAGCTCGCAGCAAACAGTAGCCTCTTCACCCAGAGGAACATGTAAGCAAGCTGGCTGGGCCTGGCCACCTCTCCTAGCACACTGTTAGGAGGTGTTCTTCCCTTCGATGCAGCAGTTCTCAACCTGTGGTCCCGACTCCCTTTGGGAGTCAAACAACCCTTTCGGAGGTGTCACCCAAGACCGTCCGCGTATCAGATATTTACCGTGCGCTTCATAACAGTAGCAAAATTACAGTTATGCAGTAGCAACAAAAATAATCTTGCAGTTGGGGGTCACCACAGCATGAGGAACTGTATTAAAAGGGTCTCAGTGTCAGGAAAGTCGAGGACCACCGGTCTGAGGGAACCGCCGCAGATTTAGTCACACGCGTGCACATCGGCTCTGCCTTCCCATGCGCACCTGTGTAGTTTTGCTCTCCTGTGAATGGTCTCACCCCTCCTCCCTGGCTTTTGAGTCAGGCATTCTTCAGTATCTCAAATTCCTCTCAGGCTACAGAGTACTTTACCATGGCTAGTGAGACTGGTTATAGTTTGCTTTTGGGAAGCTTCCGTCCCCCGCTTCCCACCCTTGTCCTCTGTTAATCGCCAGAAGATGACTTTGGGCACACCAGTTAGCCATCCATTCTGCGGCAGGGAGCTAGGCCTCCGGGGTCAGCAAGGATGGCTGAGTTCATAAGAGCTCTCGTGACAGTCTTCCTGCCCGAAGGATTACACTCTCCAGGAACGTCTTCTCTCTGGTGTGTCCCTTCAGAGAGCTCTGAAAACACTCCCGTCTTAATATGAACAATGGACGAGCTGCCGTCTGGCCTTGGGTTCTCGGTTTTGATACTTGTTGCAGTTGGTGGAAGGGCGAGGGAGCAAAGTCTTCACAGATGTGCATTATCAGCTCTCAGGGGACGCCTCTCCCAGAGGAGGCCCCTTCCTGCTCTGTATAAATGAAAAGGTCTACCAGAGGGTTGAAATGTTAGCATCTTCTGCTTGCTGGTACTTAATCTGACAGAGAAACTCAGAGCGCTGATGACTGAAAGCCACCCCCCCACACCCCTATACGCCACCCCCTGCCTCAGGCTATATCCATGCCCATGAGGCCTGATTAGGAGGGGGCTAACCTTGGGGTGCCTCTAGTCCACTTACCAAAGGTGCACCTTATCATGTTTACCTCTGATGATTATGTTTGGACCCCGCCCCCCCACAACTCCCCTACCAGGAAGGCCCAGGAAGAAATGATTTCAGAACTCAGGCAGCAGAAATTTTACCTGGAGACACAAGCTGGGAAACTGGAGGCCCAGAACCGGAAGCTGGAAGAGCAGCTGGAGAAAATCAGCCACCAAGATCACAGCGACAAGAATCGGCTGCTGGAGCTGGAGACAAGGTTGAGGGAGGTGAGAACAAGGGGTGACCTCTGGAGAGGTTTTTCTGGGGGGATCCAGCCCCTGAGCCAGCCAGCCTCCAAGCATAGATCAGTACACACTGAAGGCCACATGGCTCTGGGTTTGAGTTCACCTCTATTTATTACTGGTTTAGAAAATTGTATCACATGCGTGTGCATGCACATTAGCATGGCCCATAGCATGGCTATGTCACGTGCGTGTGCATGCACATTAGCATGGGCCATAGCATGGCTGTGTCACATGTGTGTGCATGCACATTAGCACAGGCCACAGCATGCCTGTGTCACGTGTGTGTACATGCAGGTTTGCACGGGCCACAACATGCCTGTATCACGTGTGCACATGTATGTTTGCAGGGCCACAGCATGCATGTGGCAGTCAGGGCCAACTTTTGGGAGTTTGGTTTTCCCTTTCTAGCATGTAGAAGGTTCTGGAGGTCAAACCCAGGTTGCTCAGGCTTGGCCACAAGCACTTCAACCTGTTGCCCTCTTGCTGGCCCCCTAGTTATCTGTTCATAACTAATGTCTCCGTGCTTCCAGCTCCTCACCTGTAAATTGTCAGTGGTAATGTTTCTCCCTTTTAGGGCTATGTGGGGGGTCATATAGATCGAGACATCTGTCCAACAGTGACTGAGAAGTTTCTCCTTTAGCAGGATCTAATGAAGGCTCGAGATGTATAGTATGTGCATGGACCAGCTACAGGCCCATGCATGAGACAGCGGTCTTGTAATGACAGGAAATTAAAAGACAACCAGGCTCAGGTTTGCTTGATGGAGAGAAACTAGGAAGAAGCCATGGTTTCAGAGGAGAACAGAGCATGTCTGGTCAGAGGTAATGCTGAGTTTCATCGAAGCCAGGAAGTTAGATGCAGTCCATCGTGTATTTATCAAACACCTACTGTGTGCCAGTTTGTAGCCAGGGTATATAGCGGTAATGACAGATGACCATTCTGACCTCAGGGGCTGCCCAGCGAGCTGTCTCTGAATAAGTGAGACTTTCAAGTCAGACACCAGGGTCAGGAGTGAGGCTAGCGTCTAATGCATAGTAGGTCCTCAGATATTTATGATGGAGTTCATCAAAGAGCAGATTGTCTTTCTCAAGGAAAAGACCTGAGACTCCCAGAGATGGAACAGAATCTCGTTTCCGGTGGTTGTCTAGGTGTTGGCCCCTGTATTAGCATCGTCCGGAGCATCTTTTGATGTATTCCTTGGCTTTTTATTGAAAGTTCTTTGAGACAGTGACCTCCTGTCTCAGCCTCCTGAGTGGTATCATAGACGTGAGCCACAAAGCCTGCTTTGCCATTTTTTTAAAATGGAAGGAGAATGGGGTTTGCAGTTTTTTAGGGTTTTTTTTTTTTTTTTTTTGCCAAGCATTCTGTGTGGTCGAGCCTCCTCCTGGAGCCTGGGAATCGGTCTCACCTGAATTATTTAGGCTGCACTCTCATCCTTCTTAAGGGTGTCGGTGCAAATAACCCGGACGGACGCCTTCAGCCTGGGCACAGCAGCCGCGCTAGCCTTTCCTGTCCTCGTCCGTCCGTCTTACTGAGCTCGTGCTGTGCAGTAGCTCTTCTGGGAAGCCAGTGTCCTCGGGGAAGCTTGGTGGTGTTTCTTTCTTGAATAGCTCACCCCCCACCCCCAGCATGGTAGGAGAAACTTACAGTGTTACATAAGAGGCCCAGGGCTCTGTATTCTCCCTGGGAGTCTTGGAGTTTAGCTCTAAATAGAACATGGCCAGTCGGTTGGCTCTGGTGACATGCTGGTACTGAGATCAAGGGCAGAGGCCTCAGCCTCAACCTGCTCCACCTTAACGGGCCCTGACCATCTCTCCTCAGCCTCTGTGTACAGTCACAGCAGTTCCTCCTGTGGGGCCTTCAGGGCTTCTGCGCTCCAGGTGACGGGCCCAGCATTTCGGCTAACTGATTCCTCCTAAGACTCAGTGTCACCAGTGTCTCATGGTTTTGCAAAGGACATCCGGGGAATTTTCAGGCTCGCTGGTAGAGAGTCCCAGCCTGCTCCGACAGCTGGCATTTTAATGAGACAAACATTAAGACGCTGTGTTTGCAAACACGAACTCCCACTACACTTCCTGGGTTCGAGCGCCAGCCCTGCCATCTTTTTATTTTGTATTTTTTTAAAAAGCTGTGTAACATTTGCATAATTGCCTGATCTCTGAGCGCTGCAGTTTTCCTATCTGCAGAGGGTTGTGTGTGTGTGTGAGAGAGAGAGAAAGACACACACACACACACACACACACACACACACACACACACACACACGGCGACACCTCCCTCATCAGGTCCCATCAGGGCGGTGGCTCTGAGACTCCAGTGCCTGGCGTCCTGCGAGTGCTGTTTTCTGTGGTCACATCGCCGTCGTCACCGTCCCTTGAGGATCTTGGACTCTTGGCTTCCGCTCTCACTAGCGTGTTAAGGACTGCCAGATCTGGATCGCCAACCGGGCCTTTCTCTTGAGTTTCTGAGCTGGTTAGGGCGGCACAGCCGCCAAGGTCCTGCTCACCTCCGTACCTCTGGGTCGTCTCACTTTCCCTGACTGAGGAGATCCCAGTCGACCTTGGCCAGGGCCTTTTGCATGCTAGGCTCAAGCTAATCCCACTGTGTGATGTCTCCAGCCCTCTTATCATCTGGTGGGACTCCTGTAAGTTGTTCTTACTTTTAACAAATCTATTTTTCTTTATGTTTATGTGTTTGCGTGAATGTGTGCCCTGCGTTTGCAGTGCCTGAGGAGGCCAGGAGAGGGCGTCAGATCTTCTGGAACTAAAGTCTCTCCCTTTGCTTCTCCTTTCAAGTCCATGTTACTGAGCCCGCCCTGCCTTGGTAGGTCATCTGGGCAGTCAGTGTCCCCAGGGAAGCTTGTTGCTCTTTAAATCAGTCTTTGCTGCAGAGTCCAGATGAAGGTACCAGATCCCTTGGAGCTGGAGTAACAGGTGCTTGTGAGCTGCCGATGTGGGTGCTGGGAACCGAACCCGGGTCCCCTGCAAGAGCTGCAAGTGCTCTTAACTGCTGGGCCATCTCTAGCCCCTTCTCTCCCCTCCTATAAATTCTTAACAGAATCTCAGCGTTGGAGTCGGCTCCTACACCTCTACTGTTTCTAGAAGACCCTTTCATTTCCAGGCGCTTGTTACATTTGACTACGGAGTGGGGATGAGACTTTCCTCTGTCTCCTCGACTTGACGGTGGAGGCTGTCTTCCTCCCCATGCCCCCTCTATACAGAACTAGCCCGTTCAGTTTTTCTTCAATGAATGCATGAAACACTGGATGGATGGATGGCTGGCTGGGCAGGTGGAGGGCAGAGTGCTTACCTCAATATAGGACATTAATGCGGGATGTCTAACGGGAGTAAATCAGCATGAGGGTGTCTAGAAGGAACAAAATCCAGCCCACTGTGGCCTCTGCATTCTCAGTATAAAGCTGCCTTTGTTACTAAGAGAGGTTATTCCTACCCACTTACCTTCAAATGTTTTTCTCATCTGGACGATTATTAAGACTTTTCGTCTGAGACCGCCTCCCTTCCCCCACCATCTTGTCTTTCTTGGAAGCCTTCCTAAGCATCTGCGTGTTTGTGAGTAGGGATGGTCGGCGGGGACAGGCTCTAGGACCCCACCCCCCTCAGTGGTACCCAAACCTGTGGCTGCTCACGTGCCTTTTTGGAAGTCAGGGGAGCATTTGCATATAAGCTACACCCCCCGTCGCTCACGTCTCACATTAGGTCACACAGGATACCACTTGATACAATTGCTCTCCAAGAGGCAGCACTGCCCTGCTTAGGGGAGGGTGGCAATTCCGCATGTGTCCGGGCATGCTCAGAACAGGTGCACTCTCTGAATATTTTCAGTCTGTGGTTGAGTCCACAGAGGCGGAACTATCCTGCCGCGTTTCTCAGTGCTGTTGATCTCCGAGCTGCACGAGGCCCCCTCTGCAGCAGGCCACCTTGGCAGTTTCCCTGTACAGTCCACTGAGCACGTTACTCCTCCTCAGGTCAGCCTCGAGCACGAAGAGCAGAAGCTGGAGCTGAAACGTCAGCTCACGGAGCTGCAGCTGTCCCTGCAGGAGCGCGAGTCCCAGCTCACAGCCCTGCAGGCCGCCCGGGCAGCCCTGGAGAGCCAGCTCCGCCAGGCAAAGACGGAGCTGGAGGAGACCACGGCAGAAGCGGAGGAGGAGATCCAGGCACTCACGGTGAGTGGCTCCAGCACCTCCGGCATAAGAGTAGGCGCCAAGTGTCTTTGTTTACTCTCAGAGATGTCAGGAGAGGGGGAAAAAAAACAACGGTTCATGAGCATGGATAGTGGGTAGAAAAATAGCTCGTGTAGATAGACTTCTCCTTTGTTAACACACCGGCTCAGCTGGGAAGACCCTCCTTCCCGAGAGCTCCGAACAGTTCCTCCTGCGTTTACCTGTCGTTCATCTTTCTAAAGCACTTATTGTTAGGTATAAAGTTCATTTTCAGCTAGAGCCTGTGCATGTGGGTCTTCTACTTTGGTTTTTAATAATCATAAAAGAAGTTAATAGTTTCTGTCATACAGTAGCATCTATACCTCATACCTGGGTCTTGTTTTTGTTTTGCGTTCTGTCTGGCTGCTGTTCCTGCTTGGTCTCATTCGAGTTACTATTAGTTTGAAGCCATAGATTCTGCTTCATGTCTTTATTTTATTTTATATTTTTGTAGCTTAGATGTTTGGAGATGAGGGCTTGCTACATAGCCCCGGATGGTCTTGAATTCATAGCCCTCCTGCCTCTGCTTCCCAACTGCTTGGATCCCAGGTGCACACTCCAGTGCTTAAGATTCATGATTATTTAGATGTACGAGTGTCTGTGTGAATATCTGCCATGAGTGCAGCGTCTGTGGAGGCCAGAAGAGGGCGCCAGCGTCCCTGAAGCTGAGGTTACAGGATGTCGGGAGCCACCTGTCATGGGTGCTGGGAACCAAACTTAGGTCCTCCAAAACTTGGGTGTCTGGAAGAGCAGTGTGCACTCTTGGCCACCTCTCCAGCCTGTCCATGCTGTTTTCATGCCTCTGGTATGGTCTGAATGGGAAAGAGTCTTTTCAATGAGAGATTATTTCTCTAAAAGCAATCTAACATCCCTGCTGGTTCCAAAAGACAAGTTTACTGAGCTGGGAAGATTTCTCCTGAGGTTTAATGTGGGAAGGCATCGCTGGATACACACTCTCACTCTTTCTGGAAGACTGGCCATCCCCACTACCATTGACCATGCCACGGGGACTGATCTAGGTTGACAGGACTCACGAGAGGCCTTTCTGTGGAATGCCAGTTCATCAGCCTCCGGAGAAAGATGCGACTGCTCAGTTGATCAGGATGCTCTGGGTGGGCATCCTGACATCTCCCCCTTCGGGGGAGTCCACTGAGAAGACCCCATTCCTGAGGGCTGGAGAGATGACTCTGCAATTAAGGGCACTTGTTTTTCTATTCCAGAAGATCTGAGTTTGGTTCCCAGCACCCATATGGAGTAACTCCAGCTCCAGGGAAACTGATACCCTCTTCTGGGCCTCCACAGGCACCTGTATCTCTCTTCTCTCTCTCTCTAATATATATACACATATATATCATATCATATATGCACTATATCATATATATATATATATATATATATGTATAATTACAAAATAAAATGAATCTTTAGGAGAGCAAGCTCCATTACTTTTGGAAGGCTGCATGGCAGGCACAGACTCTGAAAGCGGAATGAGTTTTAGTAGCTATATCAGGCAGGCCCACGCATTTTTCATAGTAGCACACTGTTCCTGCCAAGCAGATGGGCACAGTCATGCCTGCTGGTCATGGTGCCCTATTCTGTGGGCAGGGCACAATGCAGCTGATTTGTTCAGTGATTTTTTTTTTTTTGTTTTTAATGGCTACCTTATCAATTCCAATCCCACTTGGATGCTGGCCCCATCAGCTGATATCTCTGCATCTCTCAGAGTGGAATTACTTCTATAGGCGATCATTCGCATCCATTGCTTATGACTTTCCATGCGTAAGAAGGTGTATGTGTCTGCCTGTCTATCTCGAAACTAGTTTTATTCTTACAAGTTGCCTCCTGTTGTCGGGTCCAGGGATCCCATCACTTAAACAAGCTTGAGAATGTGATCCTTTAGGGACAGGTCCTCCGGAGATCGCTGAAGGCCACAGTGCTGTCCACAACTCCAGTGATGCAGAATGACCCCTGAAGGAGCTTGCGCAGACTTCGTCTTCTGGGACTTACGCCAAGTCCGGATATTGATCGAGCCTCAAAGTTCTATCATCTCTACGAGAACACTCATTATGGTGCCACGTGCCCCCAGTATTTAGTTTTGGGGGGAAAAAATAGTCATGCCGTCTCTCTGTTTATATCCTGCTTTGAGAATGGGTGAGAGCAGTTTGGCAAGATATAAAGCCGGAGAGCCGACAAACAGAAAGTAGGTGCATAGAAGACAACTTGAGGGAAGGAAGGAGGGGGGAAGGCGATGATCTTTAAGGAGTGTGCGCCAAGAAGGCGTACCTTCTCGCTCTAGTTGGGTGAATGGGAAGGGGACAGACAGACGGATGACAAGACTGACAGCCTCTCTTAGCCGCTATCAGTAGAACCACTGTCATTTGACGCACTGCATCCATCTATTTTCTGCCTGTGTGGATATCCAAGCCCCGAATCAAAGAGAGAGACATCAGTGACCTAATCCACCGCTGGAGAGCACTTGCTGTGTGCCCAACAGTGCGTCTTGAGCCCTTCCTCCCCAGGGGATCAGCCTGTGATGCTTTGGTTCCTCTTGCTCTGCAATAGCCCAGGACGACACATGTATCTCGCGGCTCTGTGGGAACCGGGAGGGCAGGCAGCGGCCACGCATCTCCCTGCGCCCTGTTTGGACGGAGGAGGACGTAAAACAGAACGTGCGTCACTGCAGTACATCTGTGGGAAACGAGCCCCCTAAATCCTGCCTTGCCGCTGGTTGGGATGCGCGGTGTCTGCCGCCACCGGAGCCCTGCACCGCAGCTACTGACCGCTTAATTTAGTTGGATGAGATCACCGCCTCCAAGAATCTTTACGAAAAGCAAAAAAAATACCAAAACAAAACAAAAGGTCTTCCCTAGGTCTAAAATCCCAGGCGCTATTGCTCTCGCACATGAAGGTGCACAGGAAGTAGGGCTTTCTCAAACTGATGGCAGAAGAAACTGGTCACGGTGGCGCTCCAGCCCACAGACGACCTCAGCCTGAGGAAGAAAGGACATGGCAGAAATGCCACGGGTCAGACAGCTGTTTGCAGACCTGTCCTGGGGAACCCCCTCCACATGCTCCATTCCATTCTGAACCACCCCACGCATACACCTTTGCCTTTTTAGCTCCTTGATTGTATCTCAGACCTGGTTATGGACAGCCTGTGCCCGCCAAGTAAAGGGCTTGGCTGACTCGGTCCCGGAGAGCGCATTGTCCAGGAAAAGGAAAAACAAATGCCGTACTGTATTATTTTCCCATTGTTCAGGGCACACATTTAGATCCAGCGTGAGCACCGTGGGAGGTCTGCGAGCCTCACAGCGTGATGTTTTTATCAACAAAAGGGAATGGTCAAATGGGCTATTATTGCTTAATTCAAAGAGATAGTCATCCACCAGGCTGGGAAGGGAGCATTTACCTGCTCCAGCCTCTACCCCTGGGCCAAATTAGATAGAACACTGTTGAATTAGCATTCTCCACAGAAGGAGCTTGGCAGGAGCACTGGGAGGCCTTTGTGTGCTTTCTGTTTCTTGTCTCTGCTGGACCCATCCTGTTGATTGCTTTTGTGTTGAAATTGGCCTCGAAGAGCAGAGACCACGTCAAGGTAGACAGACGCCTCAAACTGTAGCAGAGGCCGAGCCTGTAAAGGACCTCTCCTGACTAACAGAGGACAGGTTTTCCTGCCCATGCTTGCTCCATCCCTTCCTGTGTGAGAGAGAACCCCAGTAGGCAGACTTCACTTCCGCAGTTCATAGCTGCTCTTTGGATGACAGAGTTACCCCTAACGGCCTGGGAGAGAAGCGGTGTGCACTTGGTGGGCGGCTCTCTGGTCCTGACCCCGTGTTCTTTTACTGGTTTGGTCAAGAGACTTATCTGAATAAGAAAGGAGCAGAAAGGAGCGAGCACTAATGACAAGACCCTCCTCTCTGCGCAGTGCGTTTACGGAATCCAAGGCCGTCACCTTCAATTTGCCGGAGACTTAATCAGTTGCAAGCTCTCATCCTGTGACACAAGCATCAAGCCTTGTATTTAATTAGTCAGCTGTTGGCATAATAGCTAGGATGTGAATGAGGGGCACAGAAGAGCAGGGAGGGTGGAGGATCCCGGAAGGTGGCCAGACACCCGGGCACCGCCCCTCCATCCTCAGTCCTGCAACCCTTTCCTCTTGTCACCGTCCTGCCATTGTGTCTCAGTTTCCCTTTCCTTATAACTTCCCTTCCAGTTATTGAGTGCATGAAGACTCCAGGAGACAGCTAGAGAGTGTCACTGGCCCTTGGGACATGCGGGCTGTAGTCTGCTCAGCCTACGTCAGTGCCACCTAGCCTCTAGTCCCGGGGCTCCCAAGTGGGCCTGAGGATCCCTTGCAGGTTCCTGAGGGTAGGCTCTCCTCGTAATGATGTTGTCTGATTGGCATATTTCACTATGCTAGCATCTTTACTTTCTGGAGTCCCTGATGATTTTTAGAGCATAAATATTCCCTATAGTGCCCCTCCTCCAATACTTAATTAGCACCCGGAGGTTTTGTTCGCCGAATCCAAAGCTTGTCTTAGGCACATCATCATCCTTCAGTGTATGTTGTGTGACCTTTTGCTTGTGGCTCCCTTCTCCCAGTTTAAAGGAAACATAGCTATCTCCTACCTTTTCAGTCTTTAAAAGCATTAATTTTTATGTTATGTGTGTGCATGTTTGTCTGCATGTCTTTCTGTACTCTGTGTGTGTGTGCAGTGTCCGGGGAAGCCATAAGGGCTCTGGATCACCCAGAACTGGAGCTGGGAACCGAATCCAGTTTTTCCTCAAGAACAAATGCTCTTAACTGTTGAACCATCTCTCCAGCCCCTCCTACGGGTTCCTTACCAGGATCAATGGGCCGGTCCTTGGAGCTGGTGCTGGTGCTGAGAACCACAGCAGGACCAGTGCTAAGGCAGAGCTGAAATGTCGGTGGCCCAGCACATTCTGCCTCAGCACTGGCGTCTGATGTGTCCAAATGATTCAAAGGCCTCATCGTGGTGAATTTTAATGAGAGTGAGTCACCCATGACTGGAATTTCAGATTCCAGTGGGACAGTTAAATGCGTTTCTCATGATGTGGGGTTATTGGGATCTTTGCTATTAATAAGAGAGCACATCACGTAAGAAAGTGGAACCATGAGCCTTCGCTTTGAAAGAACGGATTCCACCCTCTGTTTCTCATCTTTGAGAGTTAATAACTGATTGGGGATGGGGAGCAAGCACATGTGTGGCATATGTGGGCATGGGATGTGGAGGTCAGAGGTCTCCAATTGAGTTTCTTCTATTGCTCTCCACCTTATTTTTCTGATACAGTGTTCCGCTAAACCTGTAGCTTGTCAGCTGGGCTGGACTGGCTAGCCAGAGAGTCCCTGGTATCCTCCTGTCTCTGTCTCCATTCCCATCACCCCCCACCCCCCATCCCAGTGCTGGGGTTACAGATGTGCTCTCTGGTGTTCTGCTGGAGGACAAACTCACTTGTGCGCTTGCCAAGGCGCCTCTCCAGCTTCACTAACATATTTTCTATAATGACCTTTGCTCTATGAGGGCATATTTAAGTAGGTCAGATTGGCTTGCAGACCAAAAATGCTTACTCTCTCTCCTGTTTAAAAAACAAGCCAAACCAAACCTTGCTGGGCCCTGATGTACAGGTGACTAATGTAAGCGCCCATTCTTGCTTGGTAGGAGATGCTTCATTTTGTCCATGGTGATCCCAGCATGTGCAGGACGGGGTTCAGGGGTTTGTGGGACCAGGCTGTGCTTGCTCATTGGCTGCAAATGAGATTTCAACAGCAGTACAGGCGGCTTTGTTCTGACGTTGGGTACACGTTGCCCTCACCCCAGCAAGTCAGTCTTTTGTTGTTGCTGGGTTTATTTAGCCAGCATCCCATCGCTGTAATGAAATACCCGAGACAATTAGCTTATAGAGAAAAAAAAAATGACTGATTTGAGGTTTTGGTCTTTCCAGTCAGGGTTTCTCTGTGTTGCCTTGTCTGTCCTGGAACTCACTCTGTAGACCAGGCTGACCTTGAACTCAGGGCTCCATCTGCCTCTGCCTCGTGAGATTAAAAGTGTGCACCACCACTGCCAGACTCTGGGGGGGGGGTCACAGTTTTGGTGGCTCTTTCCATGATTGATTGGGCCTATGGCAAAAGAGCACACGGTGAGAGAGCACAGTGGACACATACTGCTCGCCATGTGGCCAGAAAGCAAGGGCGGCGTGGGAGAGTAGGGGCTGCGTCCACCGTCCCTTTCAAGGTCGTGACTTTAGGGACCACTCACCAGGCCTTCTGCAACTCCCAGGAGTGTGTCTACGTGGAAAACGTGCTTCTGGTTGTCACGGTCCTGCCTCAAGGACTCTGGTGTAGCACGGCTATGGCTCTGCTGGCGAGACAGTCCTCATGACGTCATTACATCGGCGGCAGCCCTCGTTTCGTCTTCACTTGTGGGAGATACTTTTGCTGGCTTAAAAATCCCCGGCAGACAGTCCCGTGTGGTTTTCTACTGCAGTGTTGAGTATGCTGCTACACCATCTCGGGCTCCGCTCCCTCAGCAGCATTCGGGCATCTGACGCTCCCGTTACCGTGTGTCTGCCGCTAAGGTGGTCTGACTCTCCCGTTACCGTGTGTCTGCCGCTAAGGTGGTCTGACTCTCCCGTTACCGTGTGTCTGCCGCTAAGATGTTTTGTTTTTGCCAGGTTGACACAAGCCAGAGTCTACTGGGAAGAGGAATGCTCAAAGGAGAAATGCTTCATCAGTTTGGCCATGGGGCATATTCTTGATTACTGACTGATGAGGAAGGCGCAGGCTACTACTGTAGTTGGTGCTGCCCCTTGGCAGGTGGTCTCTGGTTGTATAAGAAAGCAGAGTGAGCCATGGGGAGCAAGGCTGCTTTGGTAGAAACCCTTCCTAAGACAGTGTGTCTTGCTGGGACGTCTAGTAAGGCAACTGCAGACCAGGAGAACCATTCTACCCAAGCTGGCATGGTGAACCAATGAGTATATTGGGGTTACTCACAGGAACACAGACAGCTACGGGCAGCTATACCACCGAGGTTCCTTCTGACGTCGTATACCACTGTATATTTTCAGGATGGCTTTCCCCTTCCCTCTGCGGGGGAATGTTACATAAAGTCCTGACAGTCGATGTCGGTTAAACTGGATGGATGATCGATCCACACCAAAGCTTTTGAAGACAGTGCTCCCCTTTACCACCCAAGGCCATTGTCTTCTGTCAGTCCTGTCCTCTTTAACGGAATGGAACACACACACAGACAGTCCCTCCTTGACGTTTTGCTACTGGGTCACAGTCTAAAGAACCTGATTCTCCTCACTCAGTTGTCAGCTGTGTCAAGCCCTTCTTACCTCCGGGTCTTTACCGCTGTCTTCCTTCAGAACAAAGGCGTAGACTATGTGTGCTTGGATCCCATCTCAGCGCTGATAGGAACTGTGTCAGTCAGTTTTCTGTTACTGTGACAACATACCCAAGTTACTCAACTTGAGGAAAAAAGTTACTGGTGTTCCCAGTACCTGACACTGGGCTTTGTTATAGTTTAGCGTATCAAGGTGGGGCACACGGTGGAGGGGGCTGTTTACTTCTGGCAGCAGCGGGGTGGTGGTGGGGAGAGTGTTCAGGGTTCTGACATCTTCTTTGAGAACTTCCCATGGCCTAACTTCTTGCTAGGCCATGTGCCTTAAAGGCCGTACCATCTCCTGTTAGAGCCATAGGCTGACAACCCAGCCTTTAGCACGAGGGCTTCTGGAGGACACTTAAGATCCAAATTGCAGCAGAAATACTGCTGTTTTAGGGTAGCTTTGCCTCACAGAAAGTCTGGGTGTTTACTTCCAGGTCAGTGTGAATTGTATGAATCTCAGCAGCTTTAGTTTTTAAAAAGTCTCTGCTTTTTTTCCTGACATTGTCTCTTTCTCGTGTGTGTGTGTGTGTGTGTGTGTGTGTGTGTGTGTGTGTGTGTGTGTGTCTGTCTGTCTGTCTGTCTGTTTACTAGTCTGGGAAGGGGTCGGACGGAGGGAAGAGGGAGGATTAGTCATATTTTCAGAACTGGGGTTCTGTTTAGGGCCAGTGAAGAGGGGTGAGAGCATCGTTGTTTATTCTCCCTCCCCCAGTTCTCCCTGGCCGCTGATACGAACATGGAAACAGCTGTCTGCTCGTGACACGGTCTGAGGAGCTGTACTCACTTAAGGCAGCACCGTGCTGTCCCTGTCACTGCTGGTGCTGGGGGCTGGGCTGATTAGTCGGTTCTCTGCAAGGCGGGTGCAGGAGCTGCTGCGACAGGCCCCTGGCTTCTCAAGCAAACCGCTGGTCTCTAGGCTAGCCCCTTAGCACATAGGACTGTATTCTAGCCCATGAGAGACTTAAAATGCGCTTCTTACCTTTTAGGCACACAGGGACGAAATCCAGCGCAAGTTTGATGCCCTCCGCAACAGCTGCACGGTGAGTATCAACCAGCCAAAGATGAGCGAAGGGGAAAGGAAACCTCTCTGTAGTGTCGTGGTGTTGGCGACTGATTTTCTACACACCCCTGAAGATTGAAGACCATAAGGCTTTTTGTTTTGTTTTAGTTTTTCAGGACGCTCCTGGTTTTAAGGATGTTAAAACCATTCTTCAGGTTTGGGAGGGGAAGGTATATGGGATGGTTAAAATAGTCGATTCTTAGCGTGGTCGGCTATGGTGGCACGCACCTGTAAAGCTAGCTGAGGCAGGAGAATGGTGAGATTGAGGCTAGCCTTGGCTACAGAGTGAGAACTCATCTCAGGACAAAATAAAAAAACAGAAAGCCCAAAACATTTTATTTTCACCCTTACTATGCAACTGTAAATAGACTCAGCCGCTTCAACAAGCATATCAAGGAAGCTCATAGCCTAGCCCAGTACGGAAGGGTCCATGGCCCACCTGGGCAAGAAACTGTCTAAACGCCAGGGACTGGTTCTCCACGTGGCTTCTCCAGCCTGTGGCCTCTGCCATGAAAAGGGGCCAATTTGTTCTCCTGTGGATCGAAATAGTTTTTCTTCCCAACAGAAAAAAAAAAAAAAATCTGTCTTTTTTAATATGAAATTTTACAATCTAGGACCCTTGTGGGTGACGTCGCTTCTGGGGAGAGTCTGTCATCAGGCAAGCATCGCTCACAGGTTACATAATCCAGTCAAGTCAGTGGAAAAACAGAGTCTATTTTCGATCGAAATGAAGGACAGAAATAGGCCCATTTTAGGAGATGGGGACGCTGTCCCTATTTGTGCTTCCTCATCTGTGGTCTTTTTGTGGATTTTTTTACTTTCTCGGTCCTTAGCCGTACTGTCCCTGCTTGTACTATTTACGTCTGTGAATTTCCAGAAGCATCCGCTCCCACACGTGTGTACATCTACTGGTTATCTTCACAAGGACCTTTTCACTGACTCTAACTGGGGCATTTGGTCCTGGGTACACTTTGCCAAAGTTTCGCAGCCTGCCTACCCGAGTAGCCACGATACAGATGCAGACACACGATGTTCCCAGCCTGTAGACGGTCCCCCCTGTCCACCTGTGAGGACCCTTCACCCCAAAGGGTTTCTGCCATTCTGGTGCCAGAGCTGAGTTTTGTCTAACCTTGTACTCCATGTAAGCGAAATTGGAGAGAATGTACGCTTTGGGCTGAGACACACGCACGCGCACGCACACACATGCACATAGCCCGCCACTTCCAGTTTGGTTCACTCTCCCGCTAGTGGGCAGTTGGATCCTTCAGGGAAGGTCCCTGTGCAGGTCCTTTGGTGGCTGCAAGCACTGACCTCTGGTGAGCATGTGACCAGTGGATGGATTGCTGTCATGAGGTGCACTTTCTTTGGCAAGCAGTTTTGGTCTGTATGTCTAGATTTGAGGGATGGGGCAGAATGGACCTGCTCCCCCTTCCCCCCATGCCTGTCAATTCCCCCTTCTTCCCCTTCCCTGAGGAGCTGGTAGGTGCTGATGTTGTACTCATCCGTCTAATATTTTAGTGTCTTATTTCTGCGCGGGTCATTTGCTTAAACCACATAGGTACGTGTGATGATCACAGAGAAACACGGACCATTGTATGACCTCATTCTTTGCTTTCTTATTCGGTCATTTTGAAACAGGAGCTCACTGTGTAGCCCAGGCTGACCTTGAACTTGCTATCCTCCTGCCCCAGCCTTCCAAGGGCTGTGATTTCAGGCAAAGGCCACCATTCTGTGCCCGGGACTCTTTGCACTGTACTTAGGTATCTTTTAGAACAAGGAGCCTACAAAGAGAAAGGTTGATAAATTTAAATAGATAAAAATAGAACAATCTTTTTTTCCAAAATCAAAAGATTAAATGAAAAGTTAAAGAAATTATGAGACACAGTAAGCAGCACACTTCCCTTCCAGAGTGATCATAAGCTTTTTATAAACCGATACCGATCAATTATCTAATCAATAGCAAAAAGCATAACGGTGACTCCTTTATATGACTAGTTCTTCTTTAAACTTGGAGTGTTTTTTAATATATCAATCAGTTTGCCTGTTCCATTTGCCTAAACACCTTTTTTTTAAACAAAACAAAACAAAACTTTCCATTAGTTTTTGATTTTTTAATTAAAAATCAGCCATTTTTGTGTATGACTAAGGTGTGATTGGTATAGAAGAAACCGAGAGGTTTCAAAGTGTGTGTACACACGTGAAACCCAACAGGGTCAGAATGACAAACACACTCACCACCCTTCAAAGTTTACCTGTTACCCCATGGAGCCTGGACTCCATTTTTAAAATTGGAAGTTTGGCTGTAAGAGAATTAATTTGATTTCTGGCCTAACTTATGCAATGTTTATACTTTGTAAATTTACTTTCTGTGGGACAGTGGTTCCTATTATCTCTTTCCCCGACCACTGGTTTTTGGTCTCAAGGTCTCTGGGCCCTTCCTGAGTGGGAGAGGGGACCTAACAAAGTGTCCCCCACCCCACATGCCAGCCAGAACATCTGAGAGACACAGTGGTCCCTGCCACGGGGCTCTGGAGCCAGGCAGACAGGGTTCACATTATGAAGTGGCCTGTAGCAACCTACCTGACACCGTCCTCCCAAGCTCCCGTTTTGCTGTTGGAAAATGGGACTCCCTATGTAGTCTCGCTTCTAACATGACACTGAAGACGGGAGCTGCCTGGTCCTGATGAGGATCGGAGCTTCGGAAGCAGGTGCTGCCTGTTGTCTGACGCTGGCAACAGTGGGAGGCGATGCCCTGCTCGGAGGGCTCCTGGAGTAGTTACATGAAGTGAGGCGTGGAACATGCATACGTGCGCTCGGCCCACCGAGAGGACTAAGCGATGTTGGCGTCTGCTGTTACCTGGGGCTCCTGGCATAATCTTTGGTTTGGAAAAATGGCCTTTCTGCTTTAGAAGGCCTGGGAACCACTGCCTCAAGGCATTGAGCCACAACAGAGGGTCTCTGTGACACAGCCAAGTGCAAGGCCACTCTAAAGGTGCGCGGGAGCCTGTCCTGTCCTGGCTGTGCCTTCCCTTTTGGTGTTGGTCGGGATTGCCTCTGCTAGGAAGTGACACCTCTGCCCCTGGTAAGAAATCCATGGTAACTCAGCCTCGATGAGGAGCGCCCAGTTAGGGATTCCAAGAACCACAGGAGCAGGAGAGTTCCAGGCTCAGTCCATTTCTATGTTTTGAAGCAATTTTTAAAAAAGGATTCGATTCAATCTGGCTCCTCAGCCCCTCCCTAAGTCTGTTTTAGGGGGAGTTGGTGGGCAAGCATATGACACAGCTTTAATTATGAATCAATCTGTCAGCTATAAGATTAAAAATAAATAATATGCAAATAGCTGCCTTCGGGAAAGTAGGCATGGAAGCAGGATTTTGGTTCTGAATCTTTTCAGCTGATGCTTACTGCTTGACCGGCTCCTTGGTCAAGCTCCTTGGACCTAACCCTAACACGCCATCGGTCCTTTCCCGTGGTGGGTTCTTTTCCCTTGTCTCCTGGTCAGGTGCGAGGGCTCACTGTGCTGCTCGCTCTGTGATGGTGAGGTTCCCGAGGTAGCTTTGGGAAGCGACAGATAACCCCAAACAGAGAGCTTGCTTGCTTGTTTATTTATTTATTTTGACACCAAGAGTAGACAGTTTTATATTCTTGTTCTAAGAACTGTACCGAGATCTGTCGTCTGCCCCCCTTGTCGTCCCCCCCTCCCCCGCCTTTCTTTCTTTACTGTGAAGATAGAATTTTCTGTTTTTAAAACCTCTGTTCTTGGGGCCTAATGTTAATGGGCCCTCGTAAGGAGTCTGTCAACAAGCTGACCATCCGCCCTCAGTGTGGAAGGAATTTACTTACGGTCACAAAGACGGCCTAAGAATTTTTGCACATTACCTGGTTCAAAACATAGAAGGGCACAGGCATACCGGCACACTGAGGAGGCTGAAGCAGATAGGTGGTGAGGCTTGTGGCCAACCTGGGCTTCGTAGGTCTCTGAGAAATCAAAGCGGCGGGAGGCTCTGTAGCAGTATATCCCTGTCATCTCTGTTTCCGAGGGCAGCATCGGCAGGGGAGACTGAACAAAGTCTCGAGTTTCAGGGCTGGGTTCAAATTTTGGCCTCTTGATCTACTAGCTGTGTGCCCTCGGTGAAGTTTCTTAGCCTCCTAGTTGCCCCAATCTCCCCATCTATAAAATGGAACTAAAAGAACACTCACTTCAAAGAACAGTTGAAGAGATTGCTTGTTATACTTTAACCTGGTGCCAGTGTCTTGTGTCAGCTCCACATCTATAATCTCAGTGCAGTGGGCAGAGATGTGTCCAGCACTTCTCCACAGCCTTGCGTCAGCCACCCGGAAAGGGTGGGAGCCGGCGTGTCCTGACCTAGGCGGATGGGACAGTCCATCGAGTTGAAATGCTTTAAGGCCTGCACGTCAAGACACACGCGCCCATGCACGCAGCATGCATGCGCACACTCACACGTGTTACCCTCATCGTATGAAGCGGCAGGAGCATACAGCGACTGCTCATCTCACGATCACAGGCAGGAAGCAGAGTGATGCAGGCTGCTGCTCAGCGCAGCTCCTCTCTCTGCTCTTTCAGTCCAGGCTCCCACCTAGGGGATGGTGCTGCCCACAGTGGGCAGGTCTCACCCTCCAGCCCAGGAGATGCATGCACACCACACATGTCGCCCTCATCTAGTTAAGTGAGGAAAATGGAGACAATGACAGACACAGAGCCAGGCATCAGATGCTGGAAACAGAAGCCAGAGACAGGTCCCTCAAAGTCCACATGACATGGGGAACAGAGGGCGCCCTCCTTTCTCTGGCAGACGTACCTCAATGGTGGGAAGAGCCTGGACCTTGCCGCCTAATTAGTTTTTCAAGGATTTCTTCTTTAGCTCTTTATAATCTTATTTTGGGCAGGAGAGAAGAGATGACAGAAATGGGCTCATAATAAACTGTATTTTTTTTTTCTTGTGAATCAAAGAAAGGAAGTAGGTACCCAAAGCTTAAATATAACCTTGAATGGCAAGGAAAATTATATATTCTCTGTGAATAGATTTCTTGCAGTCAGTCTGTTCCCCAAGAGGCTTTTAGAATGAAGCATCATTTTGGTCATTAATTTGTATCCCATATGTCTCTCATGCCACAGGCCTCGAGTAGACGCAAGGCAATTGAAAGATGAAAGATGAAGAGTAGACAGTGTTTATCTCCGTGTCAGAGATGGGGGAACCCACCCAAGGTCAAGCTCATTTGTAGCTCCAGACTCGTCCAGACTTCCTTGTTGGCTCCATTTTGCTCCTTTTCCTTGGGGGGAAGGGGGCAGACGGAAGCAAGTGGTCCAGTGGAGACATTTGCAGTCCAGGGGAAGGGTCTCAAGTGGTGGGGTTACTCTGCATAGGGTGAAGACAGGCCCCCGGAAGGGTTCCGCAGGGACCATCTGAGGCTGACTGCCTGCGGGGAGCCGTAGACTCCCCGTAGGGAGCAGCATGGTGCAGGCTTCCTTTCCAAGGTTTCTGAGGAAGCTGTTTGGCCCAAGCGCCGGACCAGGGTCATCGTTCCCCACTTACTGCTCCCAGCACACCTCTGTCCAGGACACGGGACTCAGCGTGGGTTTTCACATTCCCGACAGGTCACCACCTCCTACCCGGAGAGGCTAGCTGCTCAGTAAACGGGGCTCTCTGGGGTACGCCAAAGAGACTTCCTTAAATTGTGTTCATTAATTCTCTGTGCCTAGGAAGGCTTTTGTTTTTTAAATGGATCAAGAGGGTTGTAAGAAGGAATTAGTCACGAAAGCAGTGCTGCCAGATCACGAACTGTGTCTGTTGTGGGCGTGGAAACCCCAAACAGTTAGTAACTGTAGGCTTAAAGACGTTTTCCTTTTGATTTACTTCTTTTCATCGCATAAAATTTAATTTTTGGCCCATGTGCCTTATTCTAACTATTATGAGAAAATTGCCCTTAAACTTCCAAAGTATTTTGTGTAAATGTTCTCTGCGCTGATACTAAGCCTCGGCGAAGAGAACAGGCAAGCCAAACGCACTGAACTGAAGTCATTCTGCCATTGAGCAGGGAAATAATTTAGTAAAGCCAGATTAAATCTCTCTCAATAAAATGACAATTTCACTTGGAGAACTCAGTGTGTGGCAGAATCCATTAAAGCCACGGCGTAAGGCAGCATCGTATTCTCCCTTAAGATTTCTTCCCCCTCTTTGTTACACAGAATTAAATTCACTGCCTGTGATTTTATTCAAATAGCTCTTAGTGTCTTCCATTGTGATTCTCCCCTGATAAAACTTTGTTTTTGCTTTCCAACACTGTCCCATGGGCGGCGTCAAGGTCGATGTCAGTTTAATTAGATGACTGCAACGCCAGGCAGTCTCTCTCCGTTCCCCAGGTTTCCCAGGTTGTGTAGTTCTTCCTGCTATTAACTGGATCTCATTTGAGCTTGCCCCGGCCACTTAGCACCTGGTTGATTGGCTCTTGCTGTATTTTCAAGATGGACCGAAAGTTAGAAAGGAGGTCCCCCCTACCCCGCACCCGCTCCATAGATGTTTTAACTGGTGAAGTTGGTGAGGGAGCTTGGGTTAGGCATCAAGTCAGTTGGTTCCTGTTATCACGCTGTGTGACGCTGTCTAAGAGCAACTTCCAAAAATCACTAGTCTTAGAAGCGTTTCTTCGCCCTCAGTGACCTTATTTGGTGTATAACCCCCCCTTCCCCCACCCCATAGGTCATCACCGACCTGGAGGAGCAGCTGAACCAGCTGACGGAGGACAACGCCGAACTCAACAACCAAAACTTCTACTTGTCCAAACAACTGGACGAGGCCTCTGGTGCCAACGATGAGATCGCGCAGCTGCGGAGCGAGGTGGACCATCTCCGCCGTGAGATCACGGAGAGGGAGATGCAACTCACCAGCCAGAAGCAAGTAAGAGGGCAGGCCGGGCCCCGGAGGGACCTGGTGCATTACTTCTGAGGGTGTGTAGGGGTTTTTCCAAGACTGAGCTGGCTCCTCGCCAATCCCAGCTTCTAGCCAAAGATACGGGTTTTAAAAGTGGGTCCTGGGCCTAGAGACGACTCAGCAGTCAAGAGCACTTGCTGCTTTCTCCAGAGGTCCTGAGTTCAGATCCCAGGACTCATATTGGATGGCTCACAGCAGCCTGTAGCCTCCAGTTCCAAGAGATCCAGCACTGTCCTCCGGCTTCCATGCACGCCTGCATGTGTGTGGCATATATTCACAGAGACACACACGTATGCACACAAATAAAAATAAGGAATAGATAGAAACCATTACCATTGGTCTTTAGAGACAGGGTCTCTCCTAGGTTACCCAATCTAGTTGAGACTTACTATGGGCAGCCTAGGCTGACAGGAGGTTGAACTTCTCCTGAGTGCTGGGGTCATAGGTGTGTTCCCTACACCTCCCTACCCTGAGACTGGCTTTGGTTTGGACCTCTCAGATGGCAGTACAGATGACCACCGGTCTGCTGTCATCTGGTCCCCTTGGGCTGCGGGAGAGAACATACCGTGTCTGTGCGGGTCTGTGGTTAGGGACTTACGCTTTTCTGAAGCTCATTTGACAAAAGTAACCTCCAGGAATCCTTGTTTGATACAAGGCGCAACTCAGTGCTCCTGATTTGCAGACGATGGAGGCTCTGAAGACCACGTGCACCATGCTGGAGGAGCAGGTCATGGATCTGGAGGCCCTGAACGACGAGCTGCTGGAAAAAGAGCGCCAGTGGGAGGCCTGGAGGAGCGTCCTCGGAGACGAGAAGTCCCAGTTTGAGTGCCGCGTCCGGGAGCTGCAGAGGATGCTGGACACAGAGAAGCAGAGCAGGTGAGACTTACTGGATTGCAGAAAGCCGGCTCCAGGTAACCACTCGCGAATCCCCGAGAGCCGCACACAGGGCGTCCAGCTGACTCAGTGTTCCCAAGACCGAGCCGTCTCCCGGAATACAGGACTTTCAGAGCAGTGACCGGGACAGTCTTAGGCGAGCCAGGGAGGGGTGTACGTCCTGGCTGTAGTCTGGCAAACATCACCTAGATCCTGTGGTAGTGGCTGGGGTGCTCTTACCCTGTGCAGAGGCCCAGACGTCAAGGCAAATAAAAATATCAGTTCTTTTCTGTAGAAACAGCCTTACCAAGATTCTTATCCCAACCTCGTCACCATGTAGCAAGGTCCTCACCGTTTGCATCCTGGTCATGAGGACTTCCCGTCTTCCTTCTGTTCTAGAGCCCCAGTGCCCTGAATTGTCTGGGGATTCCTTGTTATATGCGCGTGGGGTGCTCTGTATTGTAGGTCAGGGGGCATCTTGTCTGGTTTATTTTCACTAGATGCCAGCAGCAATTTACTTCTTAAGCGGTGACAACCAAAAACAATCCCAGAAGTCACTCAGCGTCCCCTGGGCTGAGCAGGGAATTGTCATACTCCTCTCTCTCTCTCTCTCTCTCTCTCTCTCTCTCTCCCCTCGATGCCTGACTTTTTCGTTTAAATGGTAGCTTTGTTCTCTACCCTCGGGGCTGGTTTTCAGTTCTCTCCCTGTTGGGTCCGTCACAGTTCAGGGAGTATAGCGTCTATGATGAAAAGTGCCAGCTAACTGAAGAGTGTTTAACGGCCAGTTTGTAACCTGCGGCAGCACGCTGCCCTACACTAGCTGTGTTATGTAAAGATGGCAAGACATCATCTTGAAACCCAGGGCCCCTGTTTCGGTCCTCACAAAGGCACCGTCCGGGCCAGCGCTAGCCCGTGACTTCATGTCTCTTCGTGCATCAGAACCTGGCTGATGACCAGTAGGCATAGGTCCAGTCGTTTTTGTAGCCCCCGTGTTCATGTGGTGGCCATAGAACGCATCATAGAAAATGCTGGCTGAAGAGTCTGACTCCCAGTTGAGTTTGAAATAGAAAAGACCGGAGGCAAAAGCCGAGAACTCAGACATTGCAAGAGAAACTGGGAGAGAAGGTCGCTTTGTGCATACCGGGCTGCCTGATGTGAAGTGCAGTTTTAAAGCCTGTCCCTGCTTCCTTCTGGACCGCTGGCCTCCTTGGAAGTGCCGGCCACTGTCCCACAGACCCCTTCCGTCCCAGCCTCGAGCTTCTGTCCGAGCCGTTCCTTCAGTCTGTCAGGAATAAGTCTGGGGGCGGAGGGTTGGATCGGGCTTCAGAATGGAGGAGATACGCAGCCACGCCTGGAAAGAGTGCGGTCGGCTTCAGAAGACCAGCCACGGCCTGCATCACCCCGAGTCTGCTTTCAGGGCAACCGTGAGAGGTCCTGGCTTGCCTTCTGTCCTTGTTTGGTATTACGTAGCTGAAGAAAATGCAGTTTTTAATCTTTGTCTTCATTCTCAAGAGGCCAAGAGTCACCTTCCCGTGTATCCCAGTGTCTGTCACCTAGGAGAGAGTGCATGCTTGGGGAGAAATGGGTTTGCGCTTTCAGTGGAGAACAGGAGGCCTGACTTCCGGGAGGTGGAGCCGGGCAGGTTTACAGAGCTGCACACGGGTTTGTCCAGAAAGGCTAAGAGTTTGCGCAGTACAACATTGCCATACACATACCACCGAAGTGCAGGCAGGAAAACACAGGATTTAACGTGGGGAAAGAAGTGACCCTCCCCTTCACATTTGGATTTTGTCTTTAGTGGATACAGATGGTTCAAGTTTCAACTTTTTGTGTGCGCTCAAAACACTTAGCCCCTTCCCTGTGCTCTGAGGGGAGGAGACATTCAGTAGAATTCAAGTGGGGTCTCCCACGGTCCACCTCGTGCCCTAGGAGCTGGGCACTCCACACTCACCACCCCCACGGGGCATCTGGGACACCCTGGACACTCTGGGTGCATCCCACTTCAGTCCAGTCACATTCGAGGGTGTTTTTCCCCTTCAGCCTTTTCAGTCCGTCCCCACGGGAACTTTACCGCTCCAGGGCAATTTTAACCCAAGTCTGAAATGGGTCAAGTTTTTGCTCTGTAAGCTGTCAGGTAGGCAGACAGCACTTACAGATAGAATCCCCTGCTGGGCTCCTGTCTCAACCTGCAGCCCGTTTAGAATCGGACCAGCCTCCTCCCTCCAGGTCTGTGGTGTGAGGGTCCCCTGAACCAGGTCTGTGCTTCTCTGGCAGGGCGAGAGCAGACCAGCGGATCACTGAGTCTCGCCAGGTGGTGGAGCTGGCAGTGAAGGAGCACAAGGCCGAGATCCTCGCTCTGCAGCAAGCTCTCAAAGAACAGAAGCTGAAAGCCGAGAGCCTGTCCGACAAGGTCCGCACCCATCCCCTCCGCCCTGTAGGAAAATGTCCCCGTTCCCACCTTCAAAGGCAGAGCTAACACAAACTCAGATACAACACGTGCCTTCCTTTGTTTACTCCGAAGATGTCAGTACGATGCACCGTGGGCATTCTTGGCGGTGACGGAGCAGGGTGTGGTGGGTACTGGGTTATCCTGGTTAGATGGTGACTTTTTAACATCTATCTATCTGGGCCCCAGAAGTCCAACACTGGGCACACAATGCTATTTTATTCCTAGAAGGCTCTATAACCCTCACGTTGCACCTCCTTCAGAAGAGCATGAGAACAGTAACTGGTTCTTTCAGTGCGATTGTAGGCAGCTCAGGTTTTCCGTATGCCACCGAGAGTCTATCGTAATCCATTTTTCTGTTGCTATAACGAAGTACTCAATACCAGGTCATTTGTCCATGCCCCGTGCTCTGCAGTGCATCTACAGTGATGTGCCGTGTTTGGCCCTTCTAATCGAGTTTAAAAAAAAGATTTTTTTTTTAAAAAAAAATATTATATATATTTATATATATATTCATTATATATATAATAGGCACTTGAGGGTCACAGACAGCAAAAGGAGATATCAGAAACTTTACATACACACCCACCTTTTCACAGATGTACGCACAAAGCAGGGATCCCAATTCTGGATTTTAAATAACATCATTATTTCACGTTCATAAAGCCACTGCGTAGGGTCACTGTGGAAAATAAAGAAACCGCAGGAAAAGGAAAGCCGACCACAATTACCTCGTTACAGTGGCGGGTTTGTTTACCGCCTCCCGTGAGCTTATTCTCAGGCATACAGACGTGCGCACACATTTTTTTGTGTAGATTTAGGTTCTTACTATTTATATACTTGAACATCTTTTTCTAAAAAATCATGTAACCAGAAGCTTTTCCTGACTTATTAAATATTTTTTTTAAACACATAATTCTGAAGAAATAAAAATTACATGCAGGTGCCTAATTTAAGCATTGCCTTTGTACAGAAAATTTGGGCTTCTTCCAATTTTTTTTTTTGCCACATGAATAACACTGATGAACATAAATCTTTGCGGACATCTGTGGTTATTTTCTTTCCGGAAGTTCACAGAAACAGAACCGTTGGTCTCACCACTCAAGGACAGCTCTGACTCAGAATCTAGCTGTCATGGGTGTTAAACTTGAGCAAAGCATTCTTACGGTCTAGAGATAAGTGAACCTTCCCGGGTTTAGTTTAAACGCCTCTCTTCTCGATGGCTACTGTAGTAGTTAGTAGCCAGCATGTGTGTGTCCAGATATCCCAGTACCATCTTATCTTGCCTGTTTTTGAGGCAATTTTCTTCTTTCATCAACCTTCCCTCTGATAGGGCAGTTGCCCTTCATGGATGAGCCTCGTGATAACCACCCTCTTGGACTTTCCGGTCCAGATGTAGGCTCCCTGGGAGAGCGCGGCCACCTCTTCCCCCAACAGCTGTAGTTATATAGTAGCTGTAGTATATTCACATAGCTGTAGTACATACACATAGCTGTAGTACATACACATAGCTGTAGTACATACACATAGCTGTAGTACATTCACATAGCTGTAGTACATACACAGCTGTAGTACATACACATAGCTGTAGTACATACACATAGCTGTAGTATATACACATAGCTGTAGTACATACACAGCTGTAGTACATACACATAGCTGTAGTACATACACATAGCTGTAGTACATACACATAGCTGTAGTACATTCACATAGCTGTAGTACATACACAGCTGTAGTACATACACATAGCTGTAGTATATACACATAGCTGTAGTACATACACAGCTGTAGTACATACACATAGCTGTAGTACATACACATAGCTGTAGTACATACACATAGCTGTAGTACATTCACATAGCTGTAGTACATACACAGCTGTAGTACATACACATAGCTGTAGTATATACACATAGCTGTAGTACATACACAGCTGTAGTACATACACATAGCTGTAGTACATACACATAGCTGTAGTACATACACAGCTGTAGTACATACACAGCTGTAGTACATACACAGCTGTAGTACATACACATAGCTGTAGTACATACACACAGCTGTAGTACATACACAGCTGTAGTACATACACAGCTGTAGTACATACACATAGCTGTAGTACATACACAGCTGTAGTACATACACATAGCTGTAGTACATACACAGCTGTAGTACATACACAGCTATAGTACATACACATAGCTGTAGTACATACACATAGCTGTAGTACATACACATAGCTGTAGTACATACACAGCTGTAGTACATACACAGCTGTAGTACATACACGTAGCTGTAGTACATACACATAGCTGTAGTACATACACATAGCTGTAGTACATACACAGCTGTAGTACATACACATAGCTGTAGTACATACACAGCTGTAGTACATTCACATAGCTGTAGTACATACACAGCTGTAGTACATACACATAGCTGTAGTACATACACATAGCTGTAGTACATACACAGCTGTAGTACATACACAGCTGTAGTACATACACATAGCTGTAGTACATACACAGCTGTAGTACATACACAGCTGTAGTACATTCACATAGCTGTAGTACATTCACATACACAGCTGTAGTACATACACAGCTGTAGTACATACACAGCTGTAGTACATACACATAGCTGTAGTACATACACAGCTGTAGTACATACACAGCTGTAGTACATACACAGCTGTAGTACATTCACATAGCTGTAGTACATACACAGCTGTAGTACATTCACATAGCTGTAGTACATACACATAGCTGTAGTACATACACATAGCTGTAGTACATTCACATAGCTGTAGTACATACACAGCTGTAGTACATACACAGCTGTAGTACATACACAGCTGTAGTACATACACATAGCTGTAGTACATACACAGCTGTAGTACATACACAGCTGTAGTACATACAGTTGGCCCCCAGAATAAGGATATTTGGTTAAAATCAGGCAAAGCATGACAGGCAAACTGAGCAAACTTAAGGTGAACATCGACACAGATGACCCACAGAGGGGGTTTCCTGACCTCACGTCTGTCCCACGGACATGGGTCTCTTCCCAAATGAAAACTTCTGACCTTCAGCTCTTAGTTATCCTTTACGTGTGAAGGTTTGGGGACATGTCAAAAAGTCTGCAGCCTCTTAACATCGCTAAATGTTGGCGTTTTTTTCCAAACGCCCAGCTCAATGACTTGGAGAAGAAGCACGCTATGCTCGAGATGAACGCCCGGAGCCTACAGCAGAAACTGGAGACGGAGAGAGAGCTCAAACAGAGGCTTCTGGAAGAGGTGAGTGTGGGCCACCTTGGAGGTAAAGCCAGGGATGTGCGTGCATGCATGTGTGTGTATGTGTAGCATACATGTGTACGCGTGGGGTACGTCTATGAGCTTAGCCCTGGAAAGGCCAGAGGAGGACGGTGGTGACTTGCTCTCCACCTCATTATCCCGAGACAGGGCTGCTCACTGAAATGGAAGCTTGACATTTGGAGTGGACCAGTGAGCTCAAGAGATCCAGCTGTCTCAGCCCCCACCGCGGGGTTACAGCCATGCCCAGTTTTTTAGGCGGGTGGTGGGAATTCCAACTCAGGCCCTCATTCTTGGGTAGGAAGTGTTTTGTTTTGTTTTTTGTTAACCCGCTGAGCCATCTCCAGAGCCCTGGGTTAAGGTTTTAAAAGAGGGAATTTGTTATGTTCAGCTGACTAGATCCAAATTAAGCATTCAGATTTGGGAACTAGAAGTTTTGAGGCAGAGTAAGGGGACCAGATGACACTCCCTATTGCTTGATGCAGTAAGAGTTTGTCTTGAGGGCTAGCATGCCTCTGATGTTTCTGTCTTCCTACATGACCAATGTCATTGTAGTGAGCCTTGCCTGTTGAGCTCATGGCTCAGCGAATACTGAGCTAAGTTGTCTTTGGAGCTGATAGTCGAAGCATAGTAAGCTTCATGTTGATAGAGCACCCATGCAAATTAACTTCTTATATAGGGCAAAGATGTGATCGGTACTGGATTTTGTGAGAACTTTTTGAACATGCACTTAATTGAATTAAAAAGGAACTCCCTCCTGATTCTGAGGCACGGGGTGTCAAGCTCGAGCTGATCTCCTAGACGAACCTTTCTCCTGCTTCACGTCTTTTCTTCCCAGCACTCTGAAAGTTGACATTTAAATTGGTGGTGAGACCAAAGTCTCACGCACGGAATCTCAAATGCTTGGCTTGACCTACAAGGGCATACGTACTTCCTGTTGACACCTGGTGAACAGCTGGGCTGGAGAAGGGTGCGGTTGAGCCCCAGTGAGCACGGCCGCTCAGTTAGCCAGGATCCCACGATGTGTCGGTCAGAGCTCCAGAGGCGCTCTGCTGACGGCTGTAGCTGTGGCTGTGCTGCCCTGTCTGGGATTAGGGACATTGAAATACCCTATGGGATAGGATAGTGGGACACTGTAGGTCTTACCGACGGCTTATAGTGAGCTGTCCTAAAAAATCACACTTTAAAAACTGCAGTTGGGTGTTTGGGAAAGTTCTGGAGGTGGGTGCCAGTGCTGGTGGCGCAACAGTGTGAACGTCCTCAATGCCACCCAGCTCTACGTTTGCGGCTAAAACGGGGGCTGATGGCTCAGTTGAAGTGCTTGCCATAGAAGCATGAGGGTCTATTTGAGTTTGGATCCACGGCTGGGAGCAGCAGATTGCCTCTTACCCCAGCACTGAGGGGGCAGAGACCACATGGTGCTCAGCGGCTAGTCAGCCTAGCAGAAACGGTGACCTCCAGGGTCAGTGAGAAACCCCGTGTCCAGAGTCCAGGGGGGGCCGGTGAGATGGCTCAGCAAGTCAGGGTGCTCGTTATCAGTCCCGATGACCTGAGTTCAACCTCTGGTCACTGTGGAAGGAGAGAACCAACTCCCGCCTACACACAGAGCGGGAAATAGCTAAGGCGGTCTGGTGTGTGAGAGGCCGACGGATTCATAAAGAAAAAGGAAACATAAAGTGATTAGTTTTATGTTGTGTGTTTTATCACTAAAAATTAAAACTAAGTTTTGCATATATATAGAAATACGTGAATGAAACTCTGTAGATATAATGAGATGCACTGTATAGGTTAGTGAGTATTCCTTACTAAAATACTTGGAACTAGAAGCATTTTGGATTTTGGATCTTTGAAATATTGACATCTGTATAATGAGATCTCTTGGGGATGGGACCCAG
Source organism: Cricetomys ansorgei (assembly GCA_026225945.1). Classification (NCBI taxonomy): domain Eukaryota; kingdom Metazoa; phylum Chordata; class Mammalia; order Rodentia; family Nesomyidae; genus Cricetomys; species Cricetomys ansorgei. The sequence continues at coordinate 858,681 of JAMJFZ010001039.1, forward strand.
GTTTAAGCATGGGGTTCCCTTACATCATGTACTCCATGTGCACACAGACTGGCAGTAATGTCAGACTGTCTTGCATGTGGTACTGGGTCTCGAACCTAGGGCCTGAATGCTTGCAGGGCAAGCGCTGTAGCCCTGAGCTCTATCCCCAGTCAGTGTCCAGTATTTTTAGCATGCCTACATTTTGACTGTGACCCATCACATGGGATCAATTTCAGCTTTTCCTACTCAAGGAGTTTGGGGTTTGGGAGCATTTCCAATTTTGGGTTTTGAGATTGGGAACACTGAACCCGCAATAGAGCCCATCAGTCTACCAGGTGGTCCTTTCTCCAGGATGAATAGGCAATGTTCCTACATCAGGCACATGCTGGGAACAGAAACAGGACAGAAATAATCGAGGCTCCGGAGTGTCCTATTTTCCATCTGTGAAGGGCGAGCTGGCCCTGACAGCTCCAAGCTTGGTCCAAGGTTACATGGTGCGTCAGTGGCAAGGCCAGGAATAGCCGGAAGCCTGACTCAGCCCCACCTTCTCACTCCCAACTTACCGAATGTTTCCAATTTCTCAGTCCTCACCGCACAGATAGATGTGTGAGCAGACACCTGGTCAACATTGATCGATCCAAGTTGGAATTCCAACATGGTTAAAAACCCTCATAAGACCAAAAAGAATTATCGTAACCGTTCAAAACCTGGTTGGAATCCTGGGTTGTACCATGTGCTTCCTAAGTTTGGCCCCAACCAAAGGGTTGTCTCCATAGGGACAGAGGGTTTGAAAAGAGACGGACTTGGTCTCAGAGTTAGGAATATTTAATGCCATCCAGCCCAAACTGCTCTCATGCCTGACTTCCCCCGACAGACTTTACGATGGCTCTTTCCCACTTCAGTCCTTCGGAAGTCGCGCCCCAGATGAGTGTCATTCGCTCATTGGTTAAAGTTCGTGTCCTACACAGGGCCCCTTCCCTGGCATTTCTCATGGGCAGGCCCTGTGGAACCTCTGCCAGGATAGCTGCCGTGAACGGCACGTCACGTTCTACTTTCCAGCAGCTCTTTCTTACCAAGTCCTTTCTTGTTTTTACAAGCCCTCAACTGCCAAGTACTTGAAGCTAGTGTGGTGTCGGGGATCAATATTAATAGTTAAACTTACTTTCATTTTTATTTATGTGTCTGTGCTCCCCCCCCCCCCCACCGTGTGTGTGTGCCCGTGGGAGCCAGAGAGGGCATTGGATCCCCTGGAACTGGAGTCACAGGGAGCGATGAGCCACCCAATGTGGGTGCTGGGAACAGAACCCAAGTCCTCTGGAAGAGCGGCAAGAACTCTTAACCGCTGAGCTGTCTTTCTTGCCCCCAAATTATTTGATTAATCATCAAAGTAACTAAAAGGCCAGGGATGTAGCTTTACTGGTCACGTGATTGATTGCCTGGCGTGTGAAAGGGCTGGGTTCAGCCACCAAATATAAAAGATAAAAGCCCAGCTCACACAGAACAAGTCAGAAAACTATCACACACACACACACACACACACACACACACACACGCACACACACACGCACGCACACACGCACGCACACACACACGTCCGTCACTAACACCGTTACCATGTGCCGGGTGCCGGACGTTTTAGTACCGGGCATGCATTTGTTCGCCTGTCCTTGCGGGAGCCCCACAGGACTCCCGAGTTCTCTCTAGGCTCCCGTGTGGTGTCCCCATGTGGTTCTCATGCAGTGGGGTCTCTCCACCTCTCCCTTCGGCTCAGCGAGCCCTGAGAGTTAAGGCTCCTTGAGTAATCACGCCATTGACACTCATTAACCCGTGAAATCATGCCTATTTGCCGAAAAGCTTGTCCTCACACGGCTTTGTGCCCCACGTTGATTCAGTTGCTGTTTCAAAAGCTCCATCCTGCCAAGCCCTTTCTTCTCAGCTCTGACTCGTCTTCCCGTCTGCTGCCCTTGCCCTGTCCCTCTCATCATCCTCTGCCTCTCGTCACGCTCACCACCCTGTGTGACCCCGATGGACAGGTCTGAGCGCATCACCGAGGTCTACCTCGCAGGGGAACTCGGGCCCACGAGCATACTTCCATCTGCTCTTCTCTGGGCAGCAGCTAGATGGCTTTGAATGACATTCCAGAGAGTACAAGTGTCACTCTCCCTCGGTTTTTACTACAGTAAATAAACAGCCCGTTTCTTGCAGAGCCAATGGATAATTGATGTTTAGTCTAGAGACATATTTTGGGCTCAGCTGTCACAAAATATATCATTGTGCCCATTACACGTTTCTCCGGTTCCCGCTTGCTAATTAACGTTGCCCGAAAATACTGGAAGAAACCAAGGAAGGAAATCATGTGAAGGGATGGAAACTGCCTTTCAAGATGGCATCTTGACTGTTTTCTCCTTTGACTTTTTTTTCTCTTTTTTTAAGGACTCTGGTTTATTTTGGGAACTCGAAGCTGTGCAGTCTAGTAGTTAATTTTCTCTTTGTTGTGATAAGAAACATGGCATAGACGACCCAAAGGAGGAAGTCTTTATCCTACCTCACAGCTTCTGAAGAGCGGTCCATCTTCCTGGGGAGGGTTGGGAGGAGCGGAGCCGCGCACACCCTGGCAGCCAGGAAGTGGAGAGCAGGGGTAGAAGGGAGTTCAGGGCAAGATACAGTCCCCAGTGATGCAGTGAGTCGCCCCCCTACATCCAGCACCCCCCAATAGTACCACTGTCCTATCGTGACTCCATCAAAGGGAATTCACCACAGACACACTCAGATGCATGTCACCAACCTCCCTCCTGTTGAGAGGACCACTAGGGTTAGCCGGCTCGCCTACTAAGTGAGGCTAGGTGGGTAGAACACAGATGGGAAAGTGGGGTTGAACACTGAACTGGAAGGAGAGGAGAAAGAGAGTAAAGGAGACGAAGACCCCACCCCCTTCCCCCCAGCGTCCATTAAGCACTTACTGTATCCGGGCACTGCGTTCAGCTTGTCACTCGGGGAAGCAGGGTTTCACACCCACTCAGGTGAAGAAGCAAAGGCCGGGCAAGGCAGTAAGAGCTGCGAGCAAGTCAGTATGTAGAGGACCACAGGCCAGGCTCCACCCACTACAGCGCCACATCTCTAGCGGTCGCTACCATCGGGGCGGGAAGTAAGAGGGCGAGGACCAATCGGTTCCGAGGCTCCTGTGGCTCCCAGCCGGCTGGGGTGGAGCCCTGGAGTATCTGCCTTGACCTCTTGGAAGTTCCCATGATGGTGTTCATTTTGTTTTCTTAGCTTGCTCTCCCTTAGCCCACGGAGTCTAGGGGAGAGGCGCTGTGGCCCACGGTGACTGTGCTTACGTGATGACCAGCGGTTAGATGAAGCCAAGCATCTCCCTAGATGGAGCACCTTTTTGGAGGGAAGCCGTAAAACCAGAATCTTTACAGTCAGCCCTATTTTCTGGTTGACTTACATTGTAAAGACGAGAGAGATTTTTCAATACAAACTATGTACAACATGCAAAGCTGAATTTTTTTCCTTTGGGTTTCGCCAACTCCTGTTCCATAGCTAGGCTCTTCTTTCTTTGGGCTTACATTGCAGAAATACGTCCCACGATCGTGACTGTTTTTGCACTCAAGGGCAACCTCAGGTCAGGGCGGATGTGACTTGTCAGTGCACACCACACAGTGGCCTTTCTGACCAGCTATTGGGGTCCTAGGTGGGACAAATGGAAATGAGGCTCACTGCTTCGCAGTCAAGGCTGGATTTTGCTCTGAGGTACCAAAATGGCTTCCTTTGCAACGCAGAGTGGGCAGGCCCGGACTTGCTGCTACCTCGCAGTGTGAGGTTACAGGCGTGAGGCCCTCAGGAGGTCCTCGGAACTTCGGTTTAGACCGTGTCCTCCTGTCGTGGGATAGAAAAAGCTAGTAACTCTGGAAGGAGGTGCTTTCACAGGGGAGTCAGGCGGGAAGTTGGTAGGGGAATGGAACCGCAGTGGGAGCGGGTTGTGCCCCTCGCGGTGTCAAGCCTCTTCCCGTGTCTCCTCCAACTCACCAGCAAGCCAAGCTGCAGCAGCAGATGGACCTGCAGAAGAACCACATCTTCCGCCTGACGCAAGGGCTGCAGGAGGCCCTGGACCGGGCCGATCTGCTCAAGACAGAAAGAAGTGACCTAGAGTATCAGCTGGAAAACATTCAGGTGAGCGCCAGCAGGGGGTGCTGCGACGGAACACCCCTAAGACAGCTGCTGCTTCCTCTTCCTCCTCCCCCCTCCACTTCCTTTACTCCTCCCCTTCCCCCCCTCCTCCCCCCCTTCTTCCACTCTCCTCCTCCCCTTCCTTCACCCTTCCCCTTCTTTCCCCTTTCTTCTCCGGCCTCCTTCCCCCCACATCCCCCTCTGTTCTTCTTTGCAGTTGTTAGTGTTTTTTGGTTGTATGATGCATATGTAATTATGAAAAATTCCAAGCACCTCTTGAAGTCCGAATGAGCTCTCCATAGTATCCACCACCTGAGTCCCGTAATTAAACATTCGTATTTTTTAACTCTTCATATACTTACTGGTTGTTTATTTATTGATTGATTCATTTGTTTATTAATTTGGGAAGTAGGCCATGAGGTGTGTTTGGAGGTCAGAAGACAAGGTCAGAAGTCAGTTCTCTCCTTCCTCCGTGTGGGTCCTGGGATAACCCAGATGACAGACATGGTGGCAGGCACCTTTACCCACTGAACCATCTTTATGGCCTCGAGATTTCTCTCTCCTTACCATAAAATTGGGACCAAATAATAACCCGCCCAGTGTTGTTCATGTTGCATTTTCCTACTAGACAGTTCAGGTTCTTAAAGTGCCAGATTCCAAACGTACGCTTCTGTCCAGCTCTGAGCTCACCCTTGTTTATGTGAATTCTAGGTCCTCTACTCTCATGAGAAGGTGAAAATGGAAGGCACTATTTCTCAACAAACCAAACTCATTGATTTTCTGCAAGCCAAAATGGACCAACCGGCTAAGAAGAAAAAGGTGAGTTGGAGCGCTTGACAGAGGGACGGACAGTCTTGGCTCCGCCCCCGTGACTCGGTGGATACCATCGCGATAAATAGTCATAGAAACAGAAGAAAAACATACTTTTTGTTTACTCTGGGTTAGGAACTAGATCCGAGTATACCAGAATAGCCTTTATCAGGGGAATTATTGATCAAGATTGATGAAGTATTCTGCTAAGGGAGAGACGTTTTTCTTTTGCTCCTGCAGACAAGTTTGGCTACAGCAGGGGGTCATCTGCTGAGACAAAGGCTTATGTGTAGATGGAATATTAGATTTGAAGATCATGTGGCTAGGACTGTCATGTGGGTCAGGTCATGTGTGAGCAGCTTCTGAGAGTTTAGCAGGTCACATATCTGGGACTCCAGGGCAGTTCCCATGACCTGCATGGGTCTCCAGCAAGCACTTGGGATGATCCAGTCTGGTGCTTTTACTTAGTTTTCTTCTTTGAACTTTCTCAAGACACAGTTATGCTATGTAGCTCAGGCTGGACCTAAACTCGGTTGTTTTGCCCTCTGAGTGCTGAGACTGCAGGTATGCCCTCCCACGGCTGCCTGGCCCCATGCTGTTAAACGGCTAACATAGATACAGGAAGTTGAAATGACCTGCTTAAGACTCCACTAGACCAACGTTGCCTTCACCAGCACTGCACCCTCCGCTTTAAGTCGTCACAGACAAACAAATGAACCAGATGAAAAGCCGGTCCCAGTCCGGGGTGAGGGGTGGGGTGGGGAGGGGTAGCAACGGACCCGATTATACGAAGGTTCCCGTGTGAAGATTGCTTTTCGTAAGGCCAGTCCATGCCTTCTGCAGCTGCTGAGGCTCTCGTCCTAAATGGCCAAGCGTTCTGATTCCCAGAACGGTTTCTAAGGAGCTTGCAGTTTCTTCCCCAAGGGTCTTAGTGTGCTGTGGTGGCCATGGCAGCGGTTTTTAAAGGGAAGGGCTTGATGACCAGGAATAGCCAGAAGAAGGGAATGGAGGACCGATGCCCACGGTTGGCTCGGTGTTCGTCGTGCCTCCTGTACCCTGCAGCGGTCTGAGGCTGCCTCTGGCTAAGTGCTGGCCACGGGAGGGTTTTCTTGCATACCACGTTACCATATGCTTGCTATGATCATATTTAATCTTCTTTTATTTTATTTTAGCAGCGGACTGTTGTCTGGTTGTGTCATTGATGTAGTTAGGGTGTTTGCATTTATTTTCTTTAAGTTAATTTTTTTGTCAGATGCGTGATTTCTTTTTTGGTTTTTTTTTTTCTCTTCTGTGTACACTAAATATTTCTGTTGGTATTTTTTTTCTTTTTCGGTAAGCCCCTTGTTTTGATATCATTTTGGCATTCATTTTCAAATTTTGCTTTCATTTAAAAAAAAAAAAAATCCCTCTCCACGTCTTGTCACCAAGCGCCATGAGAAGTTCAAAGGCAAGAGCGACCTCTGAACCGTAGCCATCTCTCCCAGCTCCATGCTTCATCCACCCCGATTGCACTTTTTGAGGGGGAGAGACTCTCAGGAAATGACTCTCCTGTCCTGGGAATGCTAAAGGAAGAGGTGGTGGCACATGGAAGCGTCTTCACCCGCACCCCACTCTTTTTTTTTTTCCAGCAGACTGGAATGGGCTGAGGCTCGGCCTCCCCTCCCCTCCCCCCCTCACTTGCCATTTTTTCCCAAACACACTTACAGTGAGTATGCGCCTGGCCTTGGTGGCTTGCTCCTCCTTTAGCTCGGGTCCAGTGCCAGTCTCCAGGAGTTAGGAGATATCTCTGTTTCCATTGCTAGGGTTTATTTAGTCGACGGAAAGAGGACCCTGCTTTGCCCACACAGGTTCCTCTGCAGTACAATGAGCTGAAGCTGGCCCTGGAGAAGGAGAAAGCGCGCTGCGCCGAGCTAGAGGAAGCCCTCCAGAAGACGCGCATCGAGCTCCGGTCTGCCCGGGAGGAAGGTAGGAGCTCTCTGAAAAGCCTTCAGAACTTCGGACCGGGCCGGTGACCCACGAGACTGGCCAAGGCCAATTCAGCGTCTTTTGTCTGTGGCCCGTGCGTTTTTCCAGCCTCCTTGGCGTTGCCGAGTTAGTGCCGCACCCGCCCTTTTGGCCTCGGGTCCCTGAAAGGCAGCCATGGGCAACCCTCGTAGTCTGCTCCACTGGGTGGCCGAGTCCACCTAACTCAGCTTTGTACCGGTGTCTCTGCAGCTGCCCACCGCAAAGCCACGGACCACCCGCACCCGTCCACGCCAGCCACTGCGAGGCAGCAGATCGCCATGTCTGCCATTGTGCGGTCACCCGAGCACCAGCCCAGTGCCATGAGCCTGCTCGCCCCGCCGTCCAGCCGCAGAAAGGAGTCGTCACCCCCAGAAGGTATGCGCTTGTCAGGAACTGGGTGGCTTATAAAGAACAGAAGTTCATCTGCCTGAGAAATCCGAGAGTGTGGCGCTGGTGTCTTGCTGCATCTCGACGTGGGGGAGGGGTGGCCAGACAGCGTGCTGGCCCAGGTCCCCCTCTTGTAAAACCCCAGTGTGGTCATGGGAAGCCTGTCCTCGTGACTCCAGTCTAACACTAGCTCCCAGAAGCCTCACCCCAAATGCTTTCAAGCAAGAACTCCCGAGGGCTCATCTGGGCCAGAAAACCCTAAGGAGTGACCGGAGCCATGCAGATCTGCTTTTGACCTTTAAGAAGTGCAGGCTTTGGGAATTATGGGAAACAATAAGGAGTAAAAGTCTCCTTCCTCATCCGTTATCCTGTCAACCATTGTGTTGCCCAGCAGTAGCTCACCACACAAGCACATGGCAATGTCTAGTCCCGCATCGATGTGATTGCCTTCCAGGAACTCGAGTCCGTGTGGTGGCGCACGCCTTTAGTCCCAGCACTCGGGAGGCAGAGGCTGGCGGATCTGTGTAGTTCCAGGCCAGTCTGGGCCGTATAGAGAGGCCCTGTCTCAAAACAACAACAGTAAACATGAGAAAATCAACCTAACCTGTGTTTCTTAGGTCACTTTAAAAAAATCTCCCCGACACTGTCTTGTGTGCTGCGAGCTATCTCAGCCTTCAAAGCACTCGATAATAGTGCTTTAGCTCTGCTGCCCTCTGGCAAGGGACGGCACAGTATTCCACGGTATAGGTAGATGAGTCCCCCACTGTCCTTCCTGCCATGGGCCCCTTAGAGGACATCCTGTACCTCCAGGAGTAGCCACTCCTGGAGTGAACTCCAGGAGACGAATCAGTGGGCGAAAGGTTCTGGGCACGTCCACTGACCCAGCTTGTGGCCAGTTGTTACCGCCGACAGGGGAACGGGTTTTCTTTGTGTTCTCAAAAGTACTATGTAGTTGTACACCTACTGTGGCGTCTCAGCAAAGAAGACAAGGAGGCACTTTCATAGGTTAAAGACCCTGCCAGACCTCAGCAGAGGGTACCGCCACCATGGACAATGGAACCCCGATCTCTCAGCTCAGGTGTTATTATTCTTTCAGAACCCCTCAGGTGTTCTACTGATAGCATGTGCAGATCATGAGCAATCAACCCCCCCACCCCCGAAATCCAACACCTGCAGACAATGCAGAACGCCCTAGACCTAGGCAGCCCCTCACCCAACAGTGCATAAAACAATTTCAAACAACACTAAAAATAAACTTCCCCAACAGTATTGTGTCACCCAGAGACAGAAAGGACTTTTCAAAAGGGCGAGGAAGATGGTTTGGGAAGCCTTGGGGAGCAGAGTAGAGCTGCTGTTCGGCACCCCGGCTTTACCATCAACCTTCTCAGGTTGAGGATTTTGATGACGTCATCTTGCGGACCAAGGTCTTGTTTTTATAGGGCACCGTGGTCCTAGTGCTCAACTCTAAAAGTCGTCCCTAAGGGCAAGACCCGTTCCTGGCTAGGCGTCCACCGACAGGCATCCCGGAGCGGTTCTCTGGGCACTGTGGCTCCCGTGTCCCTCCGGGGTGTTTATCATCCCTTCTGAGCATCATTGAATATTCCCGTCGCTTCTTACAACTCCCGGCACAAGGGAGAGGGCGGCGTGGTGAGGAGACCCTAGCAGAGCAGGGCTGAAGTGTGTCCTGAGCGTCTCCCTGTGCAGAGTTTCCTCTCACTAGGTCACTATTGAGGGAAATCCAGTAAATGGGGAGAGGGAGGGAGGGCTGGGTTAGGGGGAGGGCAGCCTTATGAATTTAACAGTCCAAAATAGAAATGTGAGACTTAGCTCTCCAGACATTGAAAGGCTGAGCTTTGAATAAAAAGAATAAAAAAAAGAATAAAAAGTCTATTCATGAAAAAACTGATGTGAAAGAGTTCTTCAGTCGGTTCTTATTTTATTTATTAATAATAAAATAGTTATTTAATATTTTAATAATTAATTTGATTTAATAATAAATAACTAGTAATTTAATTTAATAATAAAACAATAATTTGATTTAATAATTTAATAATAAAATAATTTAATAACTTAAAATGTAATAATTTTAATTATAATTTAGTACTAAAAATTATTTAATGTAATAATAGAATTTGATGCTAATAACATTTAACAATAAAATTATTTAATAATTTAATAATTATTTACTTAATTTCATAATAAAAATTTAATAATAAAAATTTCTGCAGTTCATAATTATTACATTTAAACTAATCTTGTGAAAAGCATTAGATACATACCTTCATGACTAAATATTTACAAATAATCAATTAACAAACTTGGCTGGGCTGGTGATGCACACCTTCAGGAGGCAGGGACAGGTGAATCTCTGAGTTGGAGGCCAGCCTGTCCTACGTACTGAATGAGTTCCAGGCCAGCCAGGTCTGTGTAATAGACCCTGTCCCAACAACAGCAGCGCCTTCCCCCGCCGATTTTAAATGTCCACACTCGTGGGTACCATCATGCAGTCGGATTTCAACCAGAATATATTCTTAAATAAAGTGCTGTGAGATCACAGAGGTCTTACTGGTTCGTATAAATCCAGGTGCACGTGCAATGGCCACAGTAAGCTACAATTGATGTTTTAACAGCTTATGAAGATACAATTGGCGTGTCCTATAAACCGCCCGCTTACGGTGTGATTCCCTGTCTTGAGTGTACCCACAGCACTGTCTGACCATCACTGAGCTAACTTTAGCCCACCCTTAAAACCAAACAGCCCCAAACTCTGTCAGCAGGTATCGTTTACCCCCCATCTCCCCACCTCCTGCGGCCGCTAATCTGCTTTATTTCTGCGTGGATTTGCTTGTCTAGGTCTTTCATGTGAACGAGATCACACTGCTCGCGGCCCTTCGCGACTGACTTGTTTTGCAGAGCGCCGTGTTCTAGAGAGCCACCCACAGTGTAGTTCACGTCACTGCCCCATTTCTGTCCTTTACATGGCTAAATAGCATTTCCCGTTTGAGCGGCGCACCTTGCCCGTTGCGCTACCAAGGGGCGCCCGAGATATTTCTCTGCCTTTTGGCGGCCGTAAGTTGTGCCGCTGTGAGGCGCAGCTCTTCTGTGGGCGTGGGGGTGTTTTCAGTCCTCTCGGGCATGCAGCCAGAAGCAGAACCGCTGGGATAATGCATGTATTGTATTCATGTGTAGCTTTTTGAGGAACTGTCTGACTGGGTCCCAAAGTAGCTGTAGCATTTTCCACGCTTACTGGGCAGTGTGAAGGGCGCCATTTCTCCACATCCTCTTCAATCCCGCCTTTCCATTTCTGGGATTCCAGACACCTTAGTGACACGGCACCTTGCTGTGATCTTAGTTTGCGCCTTCCTAAAGCCTAATGACACCGCGTCTTTTCAGGTACTCTGGGGCCATTTTCCCTCTTCGGGGGATGTGTATTCAAAACGCTGGGTTGCAGGAGCTCTTAATAGAGTCTCGATACAAATCCTAACCAGAGACTTGATTCTTCCATCCTGTGGGTTCTCTTTTTACTTAACAATGTTTTTTCCCTTCAGAATTTAGCCGGCGTCTTAAGGAGCGTATGCACCACAACATTCCTCACCGGTTTAACGTGGGGCTGAACATGCGAGCCACCAAGTGCGCTGTGTGTCTGGATACCGTGCACTTTGGACGCCAGGCATCCAAATGTCTCGGTAAGAGCAGCGGCCCTCGTGTCTGCAGGGCACCTGCGTGTCTCCGTCTGTAAGATCTAACAGGAAGAGGCGACATTTTAAACCGTCACATAATGCATTCTTTGTGAAGGGTTTTCAAGTCAGTGAGAGGACCCCATTTCCCCCTTTGAAGCAGTGAGCCCAAATGTGGCTGGCGTCAGTTCACGACTCCCAATTCAATATGTAAAATGTTTCCATCTTTGTTAACTTCCAGCCTCTGTGGGTCAGGCTAGTTTCTCCCCACCTAGCTCGGACCGGACATGCAAACATGTCCCCGTACACACCCATTTGTGGGCAGCCATTGGTTCTAGGGCCGTAGCTCTTGTTTCCCTGTCTGCAGGGGCCTAGCACCTGGGAAGTATAGGGATCACTTGTGTGCCTGGCTTCGCTCCCAATCCTACTCGGGGTGGAGAAGCCCGGGGCCTGGCCAGAACCGTCTGAGCCCAGCCCGGGGCCTGGCCAGGACCGTCTGGGCCTGGCGCCTGGCCCTGGCTGGGACCGTTTGGGACTGTCTGAGCCCAGCCCGGGACTTGGCCAGGACCATCTGAGCCTGGCGCCTGGCCCTGGCTGAGACTGGCTGGGACTGTCTGAGTCCGGCTGAGCGTCTTTGCAAACTGTTCATTGCTCTCCTTCAGAATGTCAGGTGATGTGTCATCCCAAGTGCTCTACCTGCTTGCCAGCCACCTGTGGCCTGCCTGCCGAATACGCCACACACTTCACTGAGGCCTTCTGCCGTGACAAGATGAACTCCCCAGGTCTCCAGAGCAAGGAGCCCAGCAGCAGCTTGCATCTGGAAGGGTGGATGAAAGTACCCAGGTACCATTGTAGTGTGCACAGCCTAGGCTCAGGCAGGTGCTGGCCCAGGAGTGTCACAAGCCACTCCCAGTGTCTCTGAGGGAGCCCCCTCCCCAACCCTCAGGGTGATTCTTCTGAGTTCTGATGGGTTTTTTTGTTTTATTTTTCTTGTCGTCTTTCTCTTCTCCAGGAATAACAAACGGGGACAGCAAGGCTGGGACAGGAAGTACATTGTCTTGGAGGGGTCAAAGGTCCTCATCTATGACAATGAAGCCAGAGAAGGTAAATTAATGATTCAGGGGGAACGTCATTGCACGCGGCTAACCCAGGTCTCCCAGTGTTGGCGCGAAGGCTTCACTTTTAGTTTGTGATTTTATTCATTCGTTCATTCCTTATTTTTTTGGACTGCCTCACAAGCCTTCTCTGCTTTCCCATTTTTCAAAGTTAAAAGCCAGATGACTTCTCTAAAGGTTCTTGGTACGATACTCAATCTATAGGTCTCCCCCTTGAAGGACCCGCAGGGTGCCGCCCGGAAGATCCCACCTGCTAACACACCAGAGAACTTCCGCCTCAGTCAACTAGCCCATAGACCCGCATCGCCATCAGAAAGTTGACTGTGCCCCTCAGCTGACACGCTTTGTTTTTGTTTCTGTTTCTACCTTCCCTTTCTGCCTTGTCTGCACCCCTTTCCCTTCTTTGTCCTTGTGTGACTCTCTTTACATGCATATCCTGTTTCCTCCTCTCCTCTCCTGTCTTCTCCTCTCTCTCCTCCTCTCTCTTCTCTTGTTCTCGGTCCCGTTCTTTTGTTTTTCTCTCCGCCCTTCCTCTTTGCACCAAGCTGGACAGAGGCCGGTGGAAGAATTTGAGCTGTGCCTTCCCGATGGGGATGTATCTATCCATGGTGCCGTTGGTGCTTCTGAACTTGCAAACACAGCCAAAGCAGGTGAGTGGGACCCAGAGGAGCCCTGCCCATGAGGCGGGCTGGGTTTGACAAACCGAGAGGAACAGGATGGGGACGTGGCAGCTTGCTCTGCCAAGGAGGACCACCTCCATCCAAGTCCCCCGTCTTAGCAGGAACTCAAGTTGCAGGGTTTGGTGGGATTCTGGTGCTGTGACGCCACCCACTGTGCGTGGGTGGGGGTGGGTGGGTGGGGGGAGGATGGGAGGGCATCCATGGCCAATCTCGTGCTCTCTAAAATCTTCTAGATGTCCCATACGTCCTGAAGATGGAGTCTCACCCACATACCACCTGCTGGCCCGGGAGAACCCTCTACTTGCTAGCGCCCAGCTTTCCCGACAAACAGCGCTGGGTCACCGCCTTAGAATCGGTCGTCGCGGGTGGGAGAGTTTCTAGGGAAAAGGCAGAGGCCGATGCAGTGAGTATGACCGTGGCCACGGGTGCAGTGCTTCTCTCTGTAGAGTGTGAGGGCTGTGGGCACGGACCGTAATGACTGGGTTGTCAGTGTCTGAGGGCCAATGGCTGTAGCTAGGGTCACAACTAGCTTTGTGGTGTGTGGTGCTGAAGGTGCGGGCTGCAGGAGCAGCAGAGTAGTTGCGAATCTCCCTCCGCAGCCCTGCAGAGCAGGGGGGGCAGCCGCGCGTTTGTAAGGAAGCCCTCCCCCTGTTTATTCAGCTAAGGTCCTTGAGTTACTGACACTCAGACCAAGAACCGCGAAGCAGACGCGAGTCTGCTGGTGAGCACCTGCGCTCCAGGAAGCTGTTCACAGCCTCTCCTGCCCTCCTGCAGCATCTGCTCTCCATGGGCAGGTCTGAGATCCCACGTATCCTTCAGACGTTAGGAACGTCAGTGTGCTCACACCGTGGTCAGCAGCGCTGCTCCCGCGCGAGATGCAGACAGTGCTCACTGCTCAATGGCGTTTGGTCCACTGAAGACCAAACAGCACTTTCAGACACTCAGCAGTGGGGATGTTCTCAACCGCGGGCCTCCTGAAGAGACTCCTTTAGATGGGCTATGTCTCCTTCCACACACGAGCCTTTTGCTGAAATGTCCATTAATGTGTGTACAATAGGCACGTGACCGTACGTCCCGTGAGCAGGAGCCTGTGTGGGTTGAGGTAAAGAGAAACGGAAGCCTGGCTTGCTGTGGACACCTGTGCTCTGTGTTGTGTCGCAGCTGAGGCGGGGAAGGGGCCTTCCAAAGGGCTTGTTAACTCTCCTTGGCTTTATCTTACTATTTCCTATCGCAGAATAGCTTTATGTGCCCACGGTACCCATTGCGTGTGTCCGCACAGTTACAGCACTGAATCTAATTAACTGCTGCCCTGGAAAAAACAGAAACAGCCGTCTCGCCTCTGGGGCTTCAGTCAAAAGATGGGGCCAGAGCTTGGGGCTGTGGCTCAGGGGTCTGGGCCTGGCGTACGTGGGGTTCCGGGCCAGTGTGTGCTTTCGAGCCTGACTTTACACTCTTGTCGCTCTGGGTGGTTTGGTTGTAGACGGTTTGAACTCACTTGCTCTCTCTTTTCTGTTTGTCTTTCGCACATGGAAAGAAACTACTTGGAAACTCTCTGCTGAAGCTGGAAGGCGACGACCGGCTCGACATGAACTGCACACTCCCCTTCAGCGACCAGGTGCCTTGGCCGGGTGCTGCAGCCATCGGCGGGCCGCAGTCACGCGCTGCCGGGAGGCCGTGGGTGGGGTTGGCTCTGTCGTTAGTAGGCACAGGGATTGCTGTGGCGGCTTGGCTTACACCCTGTCTCTGAACTTCTGCCCTGGCAGGTGGTGCTGGTGGGTACCGAGGAAGGGCTCTACGCACTGAATGTCTTGAAAAACTCCCTAACCCATATCCCAGGCATTGGAGCCGTCTTCCAGATTTACATCGTCAAGGACCTGGAGAAGCTGCTCATGATAGCGGGTGAGAGGCCTAGCGCACCAGCCCCTTGGGTGACTTTCATGGGCAGCGCTCAGAAAGCGGGGTTCCAAGCTGCAGAGGCGCAGAGACAAGCTCCTGGCAGCAGGCTGGAGCAGCGGCGACCCTCTGCCTTTCCTCTGTGCCTTTCCCCTGGCTGCATCGCCTCACGCAGATAGCTTGGCAGGGGCATGCTGGGAATCAGTAGACTATCGCCATATGGGAACATTGGATCGGGCTAGATAGGCTGGTTCCTCCCTCAGGCCTCTCATGAACTCATGGGCGCAGCCTCCTGAGACCAAGCGCCTCCCCGTAGGCCTGGACTCGCCTCTTCGTTTAAATAGTATGGTTGCCTGCGTGGATGTGTGCACAGCCGCATGCGTACAGTGTCCATAGCCTCTGAAAGTCAAACTTTGGTCTTCTCATTTGTGTTGGGTCTCCTGTAGCCCAGGCTGACGCTGGACTCCTGATCCTCCTCCTTCCCACGTGCAGGAATTGTGGGAATATCCCACCATGCCGGGCCTCGGGGCTCTGTCCTGGTTGTGTCAGCTCCGGTTCAGGCTGTGACCTCCTGAGTTCTTGCCTCTCGCACGTGATCATGGTGCGGCTGCTGCAGGATCTCTCTTTCTCACGTTTGTGGATTCTCAGACTTCCTCTGGGTTCACTCTCCAGCGTTTCGTTATACCTCGTTCCTCTTGCACACATTCATTCTCTTCCAATCACTTGGGTTAATTGTAGGTACGACCCCAAGTTCATCAGCGCATGAACCTGAGCGCCAATGCCATCCTGTCACGGGTCTGTGGCAGATTTCTTTTTTTTCAACCTCATTACCCGTTGGCCAGACCTTTATTTGTTGATTCGCTTTAATTTTTGAGGTGGGTATCCCAGGCTGGCCTTGAGCCTTCTGTGCAGCTAGAGAATGACCTTGAACTTCTGACCCTCCCGCCTCCACCTTGTGAGAGCTGGAATCATAGGCACAAGCCGCAACATCTGAATTGATTCTCATCCCCATCTTTGTCTCTCACAACGTGGACACATCTGAACAGCCAGGCCCCTTCATGGCTTCCTTTTTTTTTTTTTTGAGTCAGGGTTTCTCTGCTGTAACTCTGGCTTTCCTGGAGCTCACCCTGTAGACCAGGCTGGCCTGGAACTCACAGAGATCCACCTGCCTCTGCCTCCTGAGTGCTGGGATTAAAGGTGTGTGCCACCACTGCCCGGCTCCTAACACAGTCTTCCATGTCCTGGGAGCATCTTTGAAATTCAGCTCTCATTCTTCAGTTTTATGCCTGCGAAGTTCCTCCCATCTCGGCTGCTTCCATTTCAGATCTAAAGCCTGGGTCTGGGCGATGACTGTGTGGACCAGGCAAGTGGGTCCGTTATCAGAAAACCCAAGAAACGTCCCACCATATGAAACCATGGGTGTCACCATTATGTTACCAATGGAAAATTCCGTACTTGATCTCATCTGATTGGTCTCAGTCAAAATGCAGGACGCTCCCCACCCCCCTCCCCCCACCCCAACTACTATATAAAGTTAACTTTAGGCTATGAGAGGGTTATGAAACAAAACAAATTTTGTGTGTACGCTTGGGTCCTCTCCTCAAGGTATTTCATCGTACATACAGATATTCCAACCCAGAAGCCCTTCTGCCCAGCCGTCCTGGGTAAGGGGCACCCCCTCGTCTGCCCACTCAGACTTTTGTGGTTTCTAGCCATAGGTACTCAGAGTGCCCCCGTCTTTACTACGCCTCCCCCTGACCACAGCTGCCCTCTCCCCACAGGGGAGGAGCGAGCCCTGTGCCTCGTGGACGTAAAGAAGGTGAAGCAGTCCTTGGCGCAGTCACACCTTCCCGCTCAGCCCGACATCTCCCCCAACGTATTCGAAGCTGTCAAAGGCTGCCACCTGTTTGCTGCTGGCAAGGTAAATCCCTCCATCGCCTTCGCTGATGGAATGTTCCTGAAATCAGCCCTGCCCCTCTTCCCACAGAATGTACTGAGTCAGCCTTGAGAGCTGGGCCTGTGAACAGTTGGCTTATTTTCGTAGTGGAATAATTAGGGTAGACATGGAGTTGGCTCAGGCTTCGGATCTGAGGGAAATACTGGGGAAGCATGAAAGCCAAGAGGCAAGACTCAGGGTTCCAGAGCTCTGGAGGATGTGCTTGCGTGATGAGCTCTAAAATACAGTAATACAGGGACCAGCACACCCTTAATCCCAGCACTCGGGAGGACAGAGGCGGGTGGATCTCTGTGAGTTCAAGACCTGCCTGGTCTACGTACTGAGTTCCAGGCCTGCTAAGGATGTATAGTGAGTCCCTGTCTCAAAACAAAACAAAAATGACAAAAAGCAATACAACATGGAATCCCGTGTCTAAATTGAACAAAAGTGCATTTATTACCAGAAACTTTGAAATTCTAATAAGAAATTTATGCTATTTATTGGTGGTCCCTCCGCGCCTGCCAGGGGTTGGTTCCTCGACCACCAATTGGGACATAGCAAAATGCAAGTGTGTGCCGGTCCTCTCTGCTGCGCGCAGTGACGGGTCCGTGCTTCCTCTGGCCTCCATCATCTCTGGATGATTACAGTACTTACAGATTTCATAGCCCCTGCACAGAACTACCTGAGTAACAAACCATTTTCCAGAACTAAGAGTCAGTTTTCTCGTGTTCTTAGCTTCCTGAAAGTCAGCATAATAGACACTTTGATCTGCAGTGGGGCTTTGAAAGGGCTAAGAAATATTCTCAGTCACGTACACACATGCACACACGTTTCTGATGACATCTGAATCAAGCATTTTGTTTTAATTTGCTTTGTGACAGGGCCTCACTAGCCCTGGCTGGCCTAGACCTGGCTGTGTAGACCAGGCTGGACTTGAACCAGAGACCTGCCAGTCTCTGCCTCCCAAAGGTTTGGGTTGGAGGAATGTGCCCCAATGCCAGGCTGAGTCGAGCATTTGTAGAGCCCCTAGTGCTGAAGGGTTTCTCCTGTAGAGCCTCTGCCTCAGGTCCTGAGAGGCCAGCCCTGAGGAAGTTGCTTCGGGGTTCCCTCAGCATCACCAAGGACCTCCTGTGTACTTGATCGTGTTCTCAGAGTGTATGAGCTTGCGCTGTAACAGGAGGGCCTCTTTCTTTATTAATATTAGTTATGACATAGCTTTAAGGAATTGTGTATGGGGGAGACATAGAACGAGTTCTGTTCCACCCCTGCGTGGGTTCCAGGGATGGAACTCAGGTCATCAGGCCTGGGCAGCTCGTGCGCCTGCCCGCTGGGCCATCTCAGTAGCCCTGGCAGCCTTGATTTAGATTCTACTCATCTCTTTTTTTGGGGGTCGGAGGTTGTGTTGCATTGAGGTAGTCTCATACTGTAGTTCAAGGTGGCCTCAAACTCACAGACAATACTGCTGCCCCAGCCTTTCAGACGCAGGTATGAGCTGCTGTGCCCAGCGATTTCATCGGTCTCTAAAAAGGAGCCGATTTGGGCCGGCAAAGATGGCTCAGCTGCAGAATCTGTTGATCCACGTTTGATCCCCTGGAACTCATGTAGAAATCTGAATGATGGGTTCCTACAGCTGCGGAAGTGGAGTCTCCTCCTTGGGTTAACCTTCCCCAGCTTCTCCAGCCCCTCCTGAGGCACTCCCCCACCCGCCAGGCTGAGGCCGCGAGCAGTTAGGGCAGACTTACACACAAATGGCCGGAAGGAATGGCTGGAGCCCCAGATGAGGGTTTGATGACCCTCCCCATCCCCACCTTCAAGCTGGTATCTGCAAGCAGGCCCAGCTGATTTGATGGACATGGTGGCTCTTTTGCTCAGAGAACTGAGTTTTACCGCATTCAACAGAGGAGGGCGGGGAAGTTGTCCTCTGACCTTCATCCATGCACCATGGCATGTGTATAGACATGTATGTGTGCGTGCACGTGCACACACGCACGCGCACACCCTTTTTACAAAGCAGCAATTTTGTGGGGATCACATTTCATTTAGAAATTTAACCTGCATGTATTCTGTGTACCCGTATGTCTAGCACCCACAAAGGCTAGGTGAGGGTGTCAGATCCCCTGGAGGTGGAGTTATGGCCAGTTTGCGAGCTGCCTCATGGGCGCTGGGAACTGAGCGTGGCCCTCTGCAGGAGCAGTGAGTGTCTTAACCCCGACTCCAGGCTCAGCTCCACGTTTTATCGACGGGGTTGCCTTCTGATATGTAATTTATTGCCTTTGTCTCTTTTCTTCTTTCATTTAATTTCCCCTGGCTTTTTCCTATTATTCTCCCAAATTCTTATTTAGCTCACTAAGTTTCATATCATTTTCTAATGTAAGCATTCCCAGGCTATGCATTTTCCTCTGACTGCTGTTGTAACTGTGCCCTATGTCTTCTGATGTGGACATTTTTTTTATTACCATCCCACATATTTTAAAATTTCTCATATGAACAATGAATTGCACGCGTTGCCAGACAGTCTTAGCGCACGCCTTTAATCCCAGCACTCAGCCAGCGGAGGCAGGCAGATCTCTGAGTTTCCAGGACAGCCAGGGCTACTCAGAGAAGCCCTGTCTTGGAAAACAACAAAAAACAAACAAATGAAAATACAAGAAAAGAAATGTACATGTTAATTTCCAAAAGTAACTTTAAAAAATATAAATCTTTTTTGTTTTATTGTTTGAAATACTAAAAACTACATGAAATATATATGTAAACTATAGAGCTTCATAGTATATCATATACACAGCCTCCCCAACTCCAGAATCAGTGTTAAAAATAATTTGCATTTTCTTCTCTGTTCCTTCAGCTGCTGACCCTCAGGTTAGGGCTGTAGTCAATGGGCCTCTTCACTCTTCACGGAAGTCCAACTGTAGAATGGAAAAAGAGCCTCGACGTAGGCCCTTCTGAAGAACTTTTCCCTCTGGACCCAAAGTGTAGTAGTTATTTTCTTGTGTCTGTGATCAAACCCATGACCAGAAGCAACTTAGAGAAGGAAAGGTTTGGGGCTGGAGAGATGGCTCATCAGTTAAGAGCACTGACTGCTCTTCCTGAGGTCCTGTGTTCAATTCTCAGCACCTACATGGTGGCTCACAACCATCTATAACAGGATCAGGCCCCCTCTTCTGGCTCGCAGGTGTACATGCAGATAAAGCATTCATAAAAGAAATTTTAAAAAAAAAAAGAAGAAAGGGTTTCATTTGGCTCACGGCTCACTTTCCCGTGGTACCATCAATCCATCATAGCAGGGACCCGAGGCTGTTCTGGTCGTGTCTGTGTGGATCGGAAGGCAGAGGGAGGGAGATGAATGCCGGTGCCCTTCAGGCTTCTCCTATCTGCCTTCATTCAGTCTGGGACCTCAGCCGGTTACAGCACGCCCTGTTGTGGTGGTTGTTCCTTGACAATCGAGTCACCTGCGGGAGGAGGGGGGTGCCATTGGGGGATTGCATCTTATAGATCAATGTGAGCTGACTGGCCTTAATTGTGGGCAGGCCCATTCTCTCAGCAGGGCGTCCTAGACTGTATGAAGTGGACAGAGTGGGCAAAGCCAGCGAGCTGGAGCTTGCACGTCTTTGTCTCCCTCTGCTTCTACCTGCTTCAGAGCCTGCCATCTTGTTTCACCGCAGCTGTACCTCCCGCCAGCTGTCTCCCTTGTGTGGTTTAGTCAGGGTATTCTATCCCAGCAGCAGAGAAGCTGTACCTCTGATAATCTCCTTGGGAAAGGCTCATAACCGTCCCCGAGGTGTATTTCCTCGGTGATTCCTGATCGTCAAGTTGACAGCGGCACAAACCACCTCACAGAGCTGCCTACCTGCCCTCCGCCTTCTTCTTACTACCTGGTCCTCCCCAACTCGGGGTAACCTGACAGAAAAAGACAGACAGACAGTCTGTCTCCACCCGAGGGCACATGCATATGAACTGAGGTGTCAGGTGGCCCCTAGACCCTCTCCAGGTCCCAGCTAAGGTAGTAAGTCTCACCCAGGGGTGATTCTGTCCCCAGGAGACTAAGGTTCTGATTGTCAGGACCAGAGGGAGCTACAGACACCCGGTGGCCAAGGCCGTGCCGCTGCCCCCCCTGCCCCGCTACCCTCCAGGGTACAGGTGGTCCCCGCCTCCATCACACAGTGGTCCGGTCCAGAATGTCACTGGTGCCGAGGCCGAGACCCTGATGTCACCGTGCTCCTTGTCCAGGTTTGTGCAGAGCTATAGCGCGTGCTGTGACGAGTTGTCTTTCCTGTCCCCCATGGCCTTCCAGATCGAGAACAGCCTCTGCGTCTGTGCCGCCATGCCGAACAAAGTTGTCATCCTCCGCTACAACGACAGCCTCAGCAAGTACTGCATCCGGAAGGCAAGCTAACGGCCCAGCCCTCCTTCTGTGTCCCAGCAGGCGGCGGCCCGAGGAGAGCGTGTGTCTGGGCCTTTCTGCTCTGCCTAGAGCGTGAGACCGCCCTTCCTGGAAGAGCCCAGAGTCTGTGGTAGCCGCAGGGCCCCCTCTCTTCCCCCGTTGGGGATCTGCCCAGCAGACTCTGCTTCCTGAAGGGATGGAGGAGACTCCCCTTTTGAGCTGACAGAAAAGAGCGTGCCTCAGAAGTTAGCATGTGCCTCATCTTCCCGGTGCCTGGAGGTTTCTGGTGTCGAGGGACACGCGGGCACTGGCTCTGTTTTGACTTGTCTGGTTCTTCTTGGGACAGAGTGCTTTGCGGGCGTGGCCGCTGTGTGGAGGAGGATGTTCAGAGGAACGTTCCCACCTTTAAATTTACCTCGTTTCTGGAGGAGGCATCTGCCATCCCCAGACCGAGTGTGCTGTTGGTGACAAGCGTGGCTCGTGCCTGCTCACGTCATGATGCCACCCGGGGTGGGACAGGGTGGCAAGCTACGTGTACAGGCCGTAAGTGAAACGATATAACTTCAGGCTCGTTAGCTGTCGCTTGTCGACCCGTGTGTCAGGGATGGAGCCGCTACCTCAGTGTTTTCTGATTTGCGAGGGAGACAGAGCTGATTTTACAGATCTGAGGCCAAGACTGCCCCTGATGTTCCTACCTCTCACGGTAGCCTCCTGCCTGCTTCCTCGTTTCCTCAGACGTGGTAGGCAGCCGATGGAGGCGCTCTCTGTGATGGAGATGAGTGCAGTCTGAACTGTTGGCTTCCGGCAAACACTCGGAAGCCGCTGTTTCTCTACTATTCCTGGCCGTCGCTTCGAGAGAGCGTGCCGCTTGTTTTGCTTTGTTTTAATGATATTAGGATTGGCTTGGGAACGGGTGCAAGTAATTAGGAGGCAATTAAGACAGGAATGCAGTAATGATGTGTGGATAATACAGACTCAAATTGGAAACTAGCAGATTATAAGCTAGCCCGAAGGAGGACACCAAGACCCGGCACCCGGTTGTCAACTAATGGTCGATGTGGCCTTCCAGTCTTCTGCGCCTGCAAGGATGTTTTGTTGATGTTTCGCCTATTTGTGGAAATGGTGTTTCTCACTCATTCGGGAGTTGCAGTTTGGCCTTGTTTTCTTACGACACCTGGGCTGGTGTGGAGTGATGGTAATGAGGTAGCAAGGAGGTCACAGGTCACCCCGACAGGCATGGCCTGAGAGGCTCCGTAGAGACGTCCCGCGTCATCTCTGCCCCTTGTGCCCCTCACCTCAGGAGATCGAGACCTCTGAGCCCTGCAGCTGTATCCACTTCACCAACTACAGTATCCTCATCGGAACCAACAAATTCTACGAGATCGACATGAAGCAGTACACGCTGGAGGGTAGGGCCGCCGTCCTGCCCCCTGACCCCGCACGGCCGGGCCTCTCGGAGGAGGCTCGGGCGTCGTCCCTGAAGCCGCTTCTCGCCTGCCTTCACAGAGTTCCTGGACAAGAATGACCACTCCTTGGCACCTGCCGTGTTCGCTTCCTCGTCCAACAGCTTCCCCGTCTCCATCGTGCAGGCGAACAGCGCCGGGCAGCGAGAGGAGTACCTGCTCTGCTTCCACGGTCCGTCCCGGCCCGGGTCCCGTGGGTCCTGCCAAGGGGACGGGGGATGAGGGGTGTTACCCAGCATCATGGCGGCCCTCTCGGTTCCCCCTCCCTACCAGGGCAGCAGCGTGGCCACCCTGATACTTCTTTCCTGCCTCCCGTCCCTCCTGGCACTCACCTTCTTCCTCTGGTTCTTCTTCTCCTGATATTCTTTCTTTTAAAGATTTTCTTCTTTTTTAACTTCTGGGTGTTTCTCTCTCCTCCTTCCTGTCTCCTCTCCTACCCGTCTCCCTCCTCCGGTCTCCTTCCTGTCTGTCCATCTCTTCCTTCTTCCCCCTCCCCCTCCTTTTCCTATCTCCTTCTTCCCTTTTGCTTGAACTCTCTGTCTAGAATAAAACCGAATAATCAGAAAGCTTTACTTAAGAAAATCCTCATTTTAAACTGGGAGATGGCTCTGTGGAGGTCCCCTGGTTCTAACAGTCCGGTTAGATCCTGTCAGTTGTCTTGTTCTTACGTCACAGCACATGTGGCCACTGGAGCTAAGGCCCCATGCCCTTGACACTTTACAGAATTTGGGGTGTTCGTGGATTCTTACGGAAGACGTAGCCGCACAGACGATCTTAAGTGGAGTCGCTTACCTCTGGCCTTTGGTAAGTGAGGTGCGGGGGGGGGGGGGGGGGGGGGCCCAAAGCCTTCTGTTCTCCACAGCTTATCTCCTGAGAAAGAATTGTGTGGAATTCTTGGCTTTGGTCTGCTGCTGGTGTGTTCTCTTGGCCCTCAAGTGGCATGGGCAGTGTTCACCTAACCATGTGTCTGTGGAGAACTGTGTAATCGGGTCTACCAGGCCACGGTCTAGCCTTGTGAAATGTTAAAGTTCTCATGATACACAGCAGGATGTTCCCTGTGGATCTTGAGCCATTTCCGGGGCTGTGTAGTGTCCTATGGCGTAGGTGAACACACGTTAGTTGGTTCTGACTAGGAGAACAATGAGGTCATAGTTATTCATTCTGTAAATATAAGCAACACCGTGCGTGGTAAGTGTCCCTGTTCTGACTTGGAATACTTGTCGGATGGTCGCCTTTGGTTGTAAGTCCCTAAACTAGGTCAAAGAACAAACACACATACATAACGCCATTATGACCAAAAGGAGTCACACACGTGCACATGTGCGTGCACGCACGCACACACACGGTAAATAAATAAATGTAAAAGAAAATGTGCTTTTGTTCTACTGTAGTAAGCCATTCTGGAATTCAGTGGCTTACAGCAATGTTCTCACTGCCTGTGACTCTGGGTGTGCTCAGTTCTGCCCCTTGTGGTGTCAGTGAGGATCTGCAACAAGGAGAAAGTACAAAAACAGCCTCAGAAACAGGAGAAACAAGGTGTTACTCTGTTTTTCCTGCCCATGGGAGTGGGTCCCTCAGCTAGGGGCCAGGGCCTCATTGGCCTTCCCTCTGCACCATGAGGGTAGCTCGCCCCTTACAGCCTGAACTCGCCCTGCGACTGAGCAGTGCACACTGGGCAGGCTCCCACAGGAGAGCTATACATACTTAACTGGTGCCTCTGATGTGAGTTACTCTGTCTTCTGCCATAACAAACAACACAGCAGTGAATGAACCCAAGCACGTGTGATTATTACACTGTGTGGGGAGTGTTTGTAGGGTACTGGTTGCTGGGTCACCGGTCCTTTTGCAAGTCTTGATCCCCACCCCCTTCTTTTCCTGCCTCATGCTCATTCTCCGTGGTGGCTGCGCAGCCTACAGAGAGCCCTATCTGTTTGTGACTCACTTCAACTCGCTGGAAGTCATTGAGATCCAGGCACGTTCCTCGCTGGGGTAAGCATTTCCCTCCATGCTTTGAGGACAGGTTTGGGGGCAGGAGTACCAGTGCAGCAGGGAGGTAGCCAGTAATGAATGTCAACTCTTTCCTGGAACCTTGTAGGACCCCTGCCCGAGCATACCTGGAAATCCCGAACCCACGCTACCTGGGCCCTGCGATTTCCTCGGGAGCAATTTACTTGGCCTCCTCATACCAGGACAAGCTAAGGGTCATATGCTGCAAAGGAAACCTCGTAAAGGAGTCTGGCACGGACCAGCACCGGGTGCCCTCCACCTCCCGCAGGTACTGAGCCTTGCCCTTCCTCCCTTGGGGCCGTGTGAAGAGCAGGGTGTCTGGCTATCTGTCTGTCTGTCTGTCTATCTATCTATCTATCTATCTATAAGATCTTACTATGTAGCTGTGGCTGGCCTGGAACTCACTATATAGACCAGGCTAGCTTCAAATTTATAGAGATCCATCTGCCTCTCCCTTCTGACTGTGTTGCTACACCAGGCTTGCTTTGTTTTTCTTTTCTTTTTTAGAGATGTGTTTATTTTATGTATATGAATACTCTATCTGCACGCACACCTGCACGCCAGAAGAGGGCATCTGACCCCATTATAGATGGTTGTGAGCCACCATGTGGTTGCTGGGAATTGAACTCAGGACCTCTGGAAGAGCAGTCAGTGCTCTTAACCTCTGAGCCATCTTTCCAGCCCCTTGATTTGTTTCTCAGTTTTTGTTTTATGTATCTGAGTGTTTTGCTCACAGGTACACGTGTGTCTCCGGTGCCTGGGGAGGCCAGAAGAGGGCTTCGGATCCCCTGGATTTGGAGTCGTAATCTGCCATGTGGGTGCTGGGAACTGAGCCCAGGTGTCTGAAGAAGCAACTAGTATTGCTAACCACTGAGCCATCACTCGCCCACCCCACTCCGCCCCATTTAAAGAGATAATGGCCTTGTCAAGTTGCCCTCGCGGGCCTGGACCTGGCCCCTATTCTTGTTCTTCCCTTCCTCCCCCTCACACCACCAGGAAGGAACCAATTTTATAACTTTTTATGTTTCTTAGAGATCTTTCTGCATATATATGTGAACATGGACATGTTTGCTACTCCGTAAAAATAATGCCATGCATTAGTCTGTTGTCTGGTACTGTGGTGAAATACCTGGTACTGGGTTAGTTACAAAGAAAAGAGGCTCATGGTTTGTTCTGATGTCGAGGGCCCACATCTATCCATGACATAGTTGTCAACGCCTTGAGGTGGTACAGGGCACGCCATGGTAAGAGACAAGGAACAATATACATGCGTACGTCCTAGTCTCTGAATTCAGTTCACCTCCTAAGCTCTCTGCCTGTCTCAAAATACCATAGTTGAATTCAGTTTCACACCTCTTAAAGATGTCACAGCGAGGACTGGGGGGGTGGGGTGGCTCAGTGGTTAAGAGCCTGTGTTGCTCTTGCCAAGGACCCATATTAGTTCCCAGCACCCACGTCAGGGGATTCACAACTTCCTGTAACTCCAGGGGATCCAACGCCCTCTTCTGGTCTCCTCGGGTACTGCACGCACACGGCACACTTAAACTCACGTAGGCTCGTGCACATCCAGTCTTTTCTCTCTCACAGTAAGTACATTTCCACATGTGAACCCTCAAACCTTCCAGATCACAGAGTTCTCTACTGAGCTAGCTGCATCCCATAAAAACTGCTGTAGTAGACACTTCAAAGGGCACAGTTAATGGTCTGAACATTTTGTAGATGTATCCAATCACACCATTATCTAAGTTTAGAACATTATTTATCACCCCCAAAGATGTTCATTTCCTCTACTTCATTGGCTGGCTCGGGCACTTTCTACATTTAGCAAGGGCAACAGAGATAGCCCTGGGTGCCAGCAAGTCTTTTCTAGGTCAAATATTGATCCTTTTCTGTAAATGGGCTTTTAGGGCACTTCAGCCTGACCTGTGCCTTCCAGACGTTGCCAGACTGCAGATTCTTCACAGTGACTGTATGGTTACAAGTCCACTGGCTTCAACTCTGTCATAGTATGGACAGAGGCACGAGCACAGGGCATGACACATCGCCATTGAGCCTTACCCAAGTTTGGCTCTCTTGCATAAATATTGTTGGATTGCTGCAAGCTGGTTTTGCAGTGCGCTTGGTCAGTATGCCTGAGTGTGTGTGCATGCAGTGCTGAGAACTGAGTCCAGGGCCTGGAATACCAGCCAAGGGTTCTGTCGCCGAGCCACCCCTGCCCCCAGCCTTGGTCAGTGTGGTTTTAGTCACTCCAGGACCTCGATGGAAAACCTCAAGTGACAAAAGATCAGGTACTCCTAGCTTTTATTTGCGGGTGTCTTTAGTCTCAAAGCACCACGGTTGGTTCTGAGTCACGTGAAGTTGGTTTTGACTGTCTTTGTGAGGCTGTCTTTGCTTTCTTGGAGGAATGGGTCCTTAGAGGTGCTCAGTCTTCCATTCCAGTTTCCTTTCCTCCTCCTCCTGACAGAAGGGGCAGTGCAGTGTGCTGGGCATGCTCACCTGTACCTTAGTGTCTTGGAAAGGGGCGGTGCAGGAAGCAGCCTTCCTCTCCTCCTTTCATGCCAACACAATCCCTCTTCTTGGCTGTGCTGTTCCTCTGCTTATTTAAACACTCTATGATAAGCACCAGCAGGTCTCTGGATTGTTTCCAGTCTGTCGCTGCAACTTCCATCCCTTTGCAAACCAAGGAATCTAGGCAACAGAACCAGAAAATAAGTGGGTGTGTGGTAGCAAATATAATTCTGAGAGATGTTGCTGAGTCTGTCTCCCGAGGGCTGCACCTGCCTGTAACCCGGTCAGCTGTAAGTCGGCTGCCTCACTGTGGCCCCGAAGGCTAGGACCCAGAGCCACATCCACGTATGAGAAGCTGGAGACCTTGGTCCACAAAAGCTCTGAGATTTTACCCAGGAGACTACTTCACTGGCCTATGATTTTTCTTTTCTGGACATGTCTACCCTGTAAACAGCTGTGAGGATCCCCTGCCAGGTGCCAGGCATCACATCTGGGGCTGCAGAGAGTGATGCTAAGGGCACTTTCCTTATTCTCTGGGGGCCTAGACTTTGGTACACCACATGTACCAGAATACTTAAGATATTGTCAAGGACAGATGTGTTGAATATTCTGGTGCTGTGCCAGGACAAGCTGTCTCTCTTGCTGGTGGATAGGAGTCAGTGTATCTGAGCTGCGTGGTCTTGGCCCCGCCATCCTGGAAGAGGCAGAGTAGTGTGCACACTCTTCTGTACCTTAAGGTGCCTTGGCGATCAATGCCTTACCTCTGCCAGTGTGATTTTAATCATGGGAATGTGCTGACAGCCAGTGACAACGCTTCTCTTCCATCACTAAAGTGATGGCATCGTGGGGCCAGTACACACCCCGGGCCAGCGTGCGCCCCTAAAGCATTCAGATCTTGGTGTTGTTTCTAAGTCACGTGGGAATGGGGTCCAAGTGTTGGGATTAGGCTTTCCCTTGCACCTTGCTCCTTGCTCCTGACCGCACAAGGTCGCACTATAAGGAAGGACCGGCTTGTCCTGCCATCCAGAAGGGCCCCAGCTGCTGTGGACAGAGTGGAAATGACGTGCTGGCTTCCCTGGGGGTGCCAGGCAGGGCCCCTCACAGCTGCAGTCCTCAGCTACCGTTCCCTGTATAGAATCGGCTGCTGTGGGTGGGTCAGAGTGTCTGTGATTGCCGTGGTTGGCCGTGATTCACGGCAGGCCCCGCTTTCCTAGTCTTTTTAGCAGAGCAGGGAACATAACTCTGCAGAATCCATAAAATGGATGTGGCAGCTCATTGGCCATTATGGATATGGAGATGGAAGACTGCCCACTTGGCCTCGGATGATGAGTGCCCTCTCTCCTCTCATTAATCTAAGCGGGTGCCCTGAATGGCCGTCCCTGGACATGGAGCACCTCCTGCCAGCCTTATGATGGGCCCCTGTGGGTACAAATAGGCTTACTGTATTTCTCCCCCTTGAATTTATTTGTTTTAATGAGTCTGTGTCTCCGAGCCCTGCAGCTGGAGGTACACATAGACCGTGATTTCGGGGTGTAGAAATCAGTTCCCTTACATTTAATTCTGAAGAGATGTGAAGTGGGCTTGGCTTTCAGAGCACTTACCCAAACTGCTAGTTCGCTCTGAACGGGGAAGTGAGGCCGCAGCATGAAGCGGTTCACGACCAGCTGACCACTTAGAAGATGACCTGTGCAAACTGGCCTGTTTTTTAGCTCTGCCTTCTTCCCATAGGCAGTTACGGCCATGCATCCGATAAAGTCTGCATTTGATCTAGGCCAGGCCAAGGCAGAGGGTTGGATTGATCCTACTGAAAGGTCCCAGTGTGCGGGGGCCAGGGTGAAGAGGGTCGTAGCTCCACAGTACATGGTCTACCTGGCACGCACAAGGCCTTGCTTCAGTTTTTAGTACCACTGAGGAAAGTGGGGAAAGGGCCTTGCGTTAACCTCTGGGCCAGGGTGGTTTTTTGAGCGAGCCAGACTGTCACTGTCTGCCCTGCTTGGTTTCCTAATTTTATCAGGTGTCGCCCCTGTGCCAACCGGTCATCTTATTGCCGTGACTGGGAATCACCCACCTTCTGAGCATCTAGATCTGGTGGCACAAAACTTGGGAAGCCACCTCCACGGAGAGGTGACCAAACACTGGGCACAAGGTTGTGGCAGATCCGGCCCCTGACAGTGTCAGCCTTTCTCAAAACTGTTCCCTCGCACTGAGCGCCTTGAGGGGCCTCTGACTTCCGGGCTAGGCCAGGCTCAGCCCCTGACAGGAGACTTCTGGGAAGTATCAGGTTGGTGTGGTAGAATGTGGAGATGAAGACACCAGACTAGCCTTCCTTGGGTCTCGCCTCTGCCAGCTCTCCCCACCTCCATGCACTTGCCTGACTAGCGAGGGCTCTGCTCCCTAGGAGCTTGTTCGAATTTGGTGCTCTGAGATGTGGAGGCAAAGCGCAGAGAGGGCTTAAGCAGAGGTGGGGCCACGGAAAGTATGCCGTAGTAGGAGCTGGCACTGAGACCTGAGAGCTCTGGTGTCTTCTGCCCTTGGCCTCACTGCCACACAAAACATTCTGAGCTCAGGCCTGAGCTTCTCCTAAATAATGGTAGTCATGCCTTTAACCCCAGCCCTCAGGAGCGAGGCAGGAGGATCATGATTTTGAAGCTAGCCTTGGCTTCATAGTGCGTTCTAGGCCAACTGACGCCACATAGTGATTCCCAGTCTCGAAAACCCAAACCCAACAGTGGTGAGGAGGAGCCCGCTTCCATACTTTGAGGAGAAGGGAGCTGCAGCCTTGGGCTGTGACTTCTCGGCTCCCTGACCCCCTCGTTGTCCTCAGCAGCCCCAACAAGAGAGGCCCACCAACCTACAACGAGCACATCACCAAACGTGTGGCCTCCAGTCCAGCGCCGCCGGAAGGTCCCAGCCACCCCCGAGAGCCAAGCACACCCCACCGCTACCGAGACCGGGAGGGCCGGACAGAGCTGCGCAGGGACAAGTCTCCCGGCCGTCCCCTGGAGCGTGAGAAGTCCCCAGGCCGCATGCTCAGCACGCGGAGAGAGAGGTCCCCAGGGAGACTGTTTGAAGACAGCAGCAGGGGCCGGCTGCCTGCGGGGGCTGTGAGGACCCCACTGTCCCAGGTTAACAAGGTGAGACTCTGCAGCGGCGCCCGTGTACCATCTACATGATTTTAAGACACGAGTCAGCTGATGGAGATGATGAAGTGGGTAACTCTCGAGTGCACATGCGGGTCCTGGTGTTCCATCCTCCTTGGCAGGCTATCCAGTTCTGGAGCCCGCTCTAGGCAGAGGTGCCGCCTTCCTGTCCCCAGGGGATGCTTTCTGGGTCGCGCTCTCCTAACTGATGCTACTACAGTACATGGTCAGCACTTGCGGTAGAGAAAGAAGAAAAGCCATCTAGATGTTTTCACATTAAAACTGAGTGTGCTTATGCGTGCGTGCAACCGTGCAAATTCGGTTTGGGCAGGCGTCTCGGTGACTCTGTCTGACCCCATGCCTTGAGGGCGGGCCCTGTACTGTGTGGCACCACTGTCAACTGCTGGAGGGACAGGGTAGGCACCACAAAGACCTGCTTGCCTCACACGGGGAGCCAAGCAGCTCCTGGCTTCGGATGCTGAGACCTCTTTTATTCTGCTCCTAGGTCTGGGACCAGTCTTCAGTGTAAGGCTCAACCAGAAAACCACCTCCTCATCCCGGTCTGCAGGAAAACACCACACACCGGGTCTCCACGGCGGGGGACCCCAGTGCCCGTCTGCTCGGCCCACTTTCGGCACAGCTGGGTCCAGACTGTCCTTGGCACGGATACTACCCCCATCCCCGGGGGGTACAGAGAGCCAAGGCTCTTAGAGCGGCCAGCGCTCAGTGCTCCCCCCGGGGGGGAGGGGCACCTTCCTGCAGTCACCCTCTTCGCACTTTGTCACAGACTTTTGTACTGAGCTCCAGCCTGTACCAGTCCATCAAGGGAAACCAACCGGACACTAACCGAGGCTGGAATTCCCCTTTAAGATCCTAGACTTGGTTGGTTTTTCTTTGTTTTTTGTTTTTTTTCCCCTTCATTTCTTTTCTTTTCTTTTCTTTCTTTTTTAAAGGCAACAGAATTCTTAGTAGATTTGGATAGCGACGACGTATTTCCTGTTGTAGTCGTTTTTAGCTAGATCACACCATCAGGTCTTCGCCACCGAAACGTAGCATAGAAGAGCCCCCGTTGGTTGGCTAACCCCCGTGTTCATGTAGCTTCATCCTCGTCCGTCCGTCTCACGGATGGCCCTGCTTTACACAGGGTGACATCGTAGCCGAATGTTTACTGTTCTCATTGCCTTTTATGGCCTTGACAACTTCCCCTCCCACCAGCTGAGAATGTACGGAGGTCAGTCAGGCCTCAGCTCGGAGGCAGTGACCTGGGGCCAAGGGACCTCATCGAGCTCTCCTCCCCTCCCCCTCAGCGTCATCTCCCAGCCTGCTACCCAAGCTTTCCGTGTAGCTTTGGCCAGGAAAGCATGCAATAGACTTGCTCCAAGCCCAGCATTAACAGGCCTTGGGGTTGGGCCTGGGACCGGGGCACCCACCCACCTGACCCGACCTGAGGGTCAGTGCCCGCGTCGCTCCTCACTCCTCTGGAACGGGGAGGAGACCCGTCTGGGAGCCCTGCATGGTGGATCACTGCATGCGCTGCCCCTGACCCGGCTGCCTCCTCCCTGGGCTGCTCTGCCATGTACTGCTGCCATCCCACGGCCCCACCAAATCGAGACCCTCTGATGACTTGTCAGCTAACTTAACTGGCCACGACAGGCTGCAGGCTGTAGCACTGAACAAACAAACAAACAAACAAACAAAAAAACAAAATCGCTCAAGCCTTACGACCAGAGAAGGATTTCAGCAAACCACACTTCTCCCTCAGTTTCCCCTCCCACCTTCAAGTTCCCTGCTGACTTCAAGGATGACTGTGTTCACACAAAACCCAGCACGGTTCTACCCCACGAAACTGTGACTTCTCAGATGAGCCTTTTCCTAGGGCTGGACCTAAGACCAGGACATTGGAGAGAAGCCGCAGCTCAACTCTTCCAGCCCTCTGGGGCTGGCGAGCCCCCCACCCCACCCCTCTTAGGTGCAGTGCGGCTCACCCAGTCTCTCTCCACCCTCTTTAGAGTACGGAATTCCTGGCAACTGGATAGAACCAACCTAGAGGCTTTGCAGTTGGCAAGCTAACTAGCGGCCTTATCTCTGCCTTTAAATCTCCCACAAGGCCTCTCCTGCTTTGGATTCTCCATGACTCTTAGGCGTGCCTCAACAACCAAGGCACATCCTAGGTAGGCTGAAAGGTAGACCTGTTCCCACCGCAGCAGGTGACCGTGTCTGTGTTTCCAGCCCACGTGTCCATAGTCCACGTCACTTCCCAGATTACAACCTGGCCTAAATGCCGGCTCCTTCCTGCTCGTCTCGAACCTAAGTGCTTTCGTTTGACACGCCCATGACCCTCCATGTCCAGTGCCCTGCTGTTGCGTTTTACATGTTGCTTGGAGTCTTTGGGGTCATGTTCCCTACCCCACCCCCACAGGGCAGATCTGACCGACTGTTTGCTGAAGTTTTTGTCTCTTGGTCCACATGTTGGAATGGTCACTGATGACTGGTCTTCAGTCTTGGCATTTCGTTTAGGACCTCCAGAAGAAACGGGCGTCTTGAGCCCTGACAGTGTATATTTGCGTGTCTCATCTGTGAAGTGCTTCCTGCTACATAGAACTAGCTCAAAAGACTGTACATATTTACAAGAAACTTTATATTCGTAAAAAAAAAAAAAAAAGGAAATTGAATTGGTTTCTACTTTTTTATTGTAAAAGGTGCATTTTTCAACACTTCCTTTTGTTTTCAACGGTGGTAGCTGTGGACAGCCATCTCCGCCGGAGGGGGGAGCTCTCTGTGTGACCACCGAGATGCCAGCAGGAAATAATCGTAACCCGAAATCGCAGTCAAAAGCTTCTTAGCATCAATAAGATTCTAGGTCTCCAAAAGTACAGGCTTTTTCTTCATTACCTTTTTTATTCAGAATGAGGAGAACATACGGACAATTCCAGATCCACCGTGAGAGGAATGAACTTTGTTGTTGAACAATAGTGAAATAAAGCAACGATCTCAAAATGTCCGCTTCCCTGGTATCTTTTCAGAGACCATAACAGGCCAAGGTCAGTGCAGGCTCACTGGCGCAGCCCCTCCATGGGAGGGAGGCTCTTCTGGGGGGTGTCTGTGGGGCTTGTTGGGGAGCAGCTGGGTGGCTAGAAGCAAGCTCTTTAAGAGTCGGGACAGTGTCTGGTCAGTGCTTCTGTGAGCCATGGACGTGTTATTAAGGTCATTTTTTAGGGCAGGGAATTGGAACGCTCCTTAAACAGCTAGCTAGGCCACTTCACAGGGACCAGACTAGAGCAGATATGCTGTAAGGCAGCTAACGGGGACAGGCCAACACGAGGTTTCCCTGATCCCTTTACAACGAGGCCGCTGAGAACTTACTACTGCACTTGTCTTTGGCGGGAGGCCGTTTCAGATGGAGGTAACTGACTGAACGCTTCCTGTTCTAACTAGGCTTTTACTGTCTGCAAGGTAAACCGTCTCCACCGCTTTGGAGTTATGTAAACCGGGCAGATCCAGAAAAATGGTTTTCTCCCTCATGATACCTGTTGCTTTTAATCTTTGGTTCACATATACGGAGGTCATCTGACCTAGTTAACTGTTAACTTCGAGGGTTAAACCTGACAGGCTTTTGATGGGAGCTATAGAGGCTGAGTCCCTTGTGACTCACAAAGGAGGAAGCGAGACGTTGCAGCTTCTACCCGTAGAACAAACATCAGAAAAATGTCCATTAACTATCAGCCGGCGGGTTCAGTACTAGCCTAGGGTTCTGAGCAGGCAGCAGGGGCTGCCTTAAAAGCTAAGTAAACAGGATTTGGTTGCAAAAGGAACGGGCTGAGAGGTCCTTCGGACCTGAAGGAACTACTGTTGAGAAACAACTATGAAATTATTTAGTCACACTATGAAATGAGGCCCGGCCTTCCTGGCTGCCACAAGTGTCAGGTTGTACCTACAAGTTAGTTCTCACCAAACTCCGGGCATTGAGGGCCTACCAAGTTTTGTGACCATGAAACTTTTGGGCCCTGGGGCCTGAAACAAGATAATCTACTTAACTATGACTCAACAGCTAGTCTGTCTGCAGAAAAGGACCATGTGCCAAAGGTTAGAAACACTCACTGTAAATCCCACCGGTTGAGAATAAGACCATCACCACAATTGAGCCAAATTGGAAGCCAGCTTTAATTGAGTTAATTAAATACTGGCCAGGAAGATGGACTCTGACCAGGACCATTTTGAGGTTGCCACAGAGTGGTCCTGCCACCTCCAAAGTTCCCACAAAATGGCACCAAGTCATGGGGAACAGATGCTTAAGAAGGCAGAACCCATAAGGCTACGTACTTCTTCCCACCAGGTCCAATCAGCAGCAAGCATCTATCCTGATGTACTTCCTGTCTGGATTATCTCCCGCCTACAAGTGAGCAAGTATATCTGGTGCATTTGAAGCACATCTGGTGCTGTAGGATTAACCAAATGGAATCTATAGACAGTCCCCACCCAACATTCCAGCAGGTTCTCTGACGGTAGGCAAGGGTGATTATAGGAGTCTTCTTGTATCTCACAGGAGCAGCCACACCCAGCACTCCAGTAAGTTATCCGTCCTTGTTCTATAGATCTCTTAGGCACAGTAATTAAAATTAAAAACACAACTTTTGCTCTTATATCATGAAGACGCACAGGAAGGGATGAAGCTGGTCTTGCAGGGGTGGGTGCCCAGCCAGGACAGTTGGCCTTCCTTCCCCTACAGGATGCTTGGTGATGTCTCGAGTTAGTTTTGGTTGCCACAAAGGTGGGTTTCCTGGTGGTATCCAATGGGTATAGGTCAAGGGCAGCACTATAAATACCCTATAATCCAAAAAGCCGTCATCTCTGATCACAAAGAATGATCTAAATCTCACGGGCCAAGACTAAGAAACTCTGGCCTGCTGAGGTTCCAGTCATTGACTGTTCTGGTCAGATCTTTCGTGCCGGTTAAAGAGCCGCTCAAGCTGCCTGAAGCGTGAGGACTGTTGCCCAATCAAAGGTGGCAGCTGTTTCCCTGAAGCCGAGGGGGTTGTGGGTGGAAATCCAGTACAGCTCCGCTGTTTTCCCTTGGGTCTGTCAATGAGTAATAGAGCTGTTTGCTCAGAAGGGGTTATTAGAGGTAGAGGAAAGGACTTTGAAAGTGACCCTCCAACCGTGCATACCTGAGGCACCTTCCCAGAGTCACAAAAGGAAAAGGGGAATCGGCTCACGCCGTGCGCCCGGAACTGTCTCCTGGTCTCCCTGGCTGTGGAGTTTCCAGATGGGACAGATGAATTCCCTTTGGGGTGGGGGTGGGGCAACAGTAAGAGCTGGCCTACTGATGTGGATCCCAGACACAGTAGCTCTCCCACCTACCGAGGCCCACGGACCAGGCTCCAGCTTGTAGAATCTCCTCCAAGGTCGTCTGGTCTCAGAGCCAGCTCTCAGGAAGTCTGTGGATGATTCCTGCAATTGACTGAGATGCCAGGCTTTAGAAGAAATTCAGACCTATTCATGATTCCCTTGTTTTCCCTTGAAGACAGGAGGCTCAAAGGCAGAGGGCTAAAGTTTCCGTTTGTCCATTAACCTGCTGGTTGGAAGTGTTGGGAGACTCATCAGAAGCAGGATTACTCGGTGACTGATCCACACTTCATCACATCGTTCAGACCATCTGTAAACACTTGTGTAGCGATGCTACACAAGTCCCCAAGACAGAGCAATCTATACAGAACAAACTGGGTTCTCGCAGCTCTGGAGATTAGGAAGTCTGAGGCAAGGTGCTATGGGTATGGCTGTCTGTTAAGGGCTGCTGTTGGTTTTCAAGATGACACTGTTTCTGAATTCTCCACAAGGGGCTTTGTCCTAACATGGTGGAAGTCACGAAGGCAAGCTAGCCAAAAGCTTCACAAAGCTTGTAAGGCCTTCATCCCTCTTGAAGGTTGAGTAGGGGCTCTCCTACAGCACCTTTCAAAACTATCCACGTGCAGACAACTGACCTTTGGGCGGGACAGTCAGACCACAGCAGGTGACACAACCAGGAGAACTTGGCGTGGCCTTGAACCGAATTAAGCAGAATTGAGCAGAATCTCTAAAATGCTCTGGTCTCTGACCTCAGTCATGGAATTCTAGGAGTTCCTGAGGAGCTGATAGCTGAGCTGCGGTTTCCTTGTCTGGTGCCTTGACTTCCTGTTGGTGGCCACAGACCATTCATGTTCTGTGGCTCCCAGTGTGTGTGAGGTAAGGGAGTCCTAGGTGTTATCTTGCCTGGACTAACCCTTCAAGGAGAGGACATCCCTAGAAGCCACGTGACTCGCACACACCCCTGATCTCCATCTGGGATGGGGTGAATAGTGGACTCACAGGCCGACGCGGTCAAGCAGACCTCATCTTAGAGCACTGTCAACTTGATGCTCATGTTCACACCCGAGAGTAGAGACACAGGGAGGAGGTGGCCTGGCCTGCGTCCTCTGGCTCCCGGGTTTTCATATATTGTCCTGTGATTGTTCGTGCTGACTGCCTAGAGAGCTGTTATACGGGGAGCCCTCCCGGCATCCACTCAAACTACCCAAACCAAATATGTTAAGAATTTGTATTTTATTATCGCCCAAATAACACCTCTTAACTGTTTCCATAAATTTACACTGTATTAAGCATAGAGGAAGATGTGTGTAGCTGATATGTAAAGCCTATACTATTTTATCCATGAGTATCTGGAGATTTTCCTAGGGACAGAAAAATCACCTGAAAATACCAAAGAACCACTGTATTAATCTGGCAGTATCATTACATTTTAATAATTTTTAGGCTTTACCTTTGGCTCTATAAAGTAATGTGCATTTGTTTCCAGAGGGAGGAAATTATATCTGCACTGAAATGCAGTTTGAAGTAAGTTTTCACTGACCACAGAAGCCCTCATCTAGAGAGAATGCTAGCTAAAAGGG
The DNA here is from genome assembly GCA_026225945.1 of Cricetomys ansorgei. NCBI lineage: Eukaryota > Metazoa > Chordata > Mammalia > Rodentia > Nesomyidae > Cricetomys > Cricetomys ansorgei. Next base: position 895,754 of record JAMJFZ010001039.1, read on the forward strand.
CACATCTGACCTGGGTCACAGGTCACAGACGGACATGGCGAAGCAGCCGCTCCTTTTCCATTCCTTTGGAGTCATTTGCTCCGTTGCTTCTAGCTCCTGGGTCTGGGGTCTCCAACTGGGCTTGTGCGCACCTTCTGGACCACAGTGGACTTCCTTTTGCTCACTTCTGAGGGCGTGTCCGCTCTGTCACCATCATCCATCTCCATTAGGAGCCACCCACGATCCTGGGGCTGTCTCTCACGGTGGACTTTCTGAACTAGTTTCTACACTGCACTCTCAGTTGGGTGCTTCAGGCCTTTGTGGGTGGAGGGTCGTGTGCACCGGTCGGGTGTCCTTGTCTATCCCTCTCCACTTTCTCGTGAAGTGGGGTCTCAGTGGACCTGCTTGTTTCTGCACTCCAGCACTCAGGACTTCTGTGGACGCTAGAGACCTGAACTCGGGCTCTCCTGCTTGCGCAGTGCTCTTATCAGTTGAGCCATCTCCCCGGGAACTAGCTAGCCAGCTAATCTACACGTGAGATTCTCTAGTTGTTCACACCTCATTCTCAGAAGTGTGCACAGCTGTAACAAGTGGGCGGGGCGGGTACTAACCCTCAGCTACAGGCACTCAGGCCCGCTCACTCCAGAGTGGACCACAGTGCCACAGACAGCACCAAACAAACCTGGAAGTTCTAATCGTCTCTTCAAAAAAATTGAATAGAATCAAAACTTCCTCTGGTTATTTTTTACAAAGCTTTATTGAAACTTGTACATCAAGATGACAGCAATTCAGTGTTTTGAAAACAGTAACAAAAAGGTACTCCGAAACTCGGGCTAGCCAAACACTGGGTACCACTGAGCTTGTCCCTGCCTCTGGCAAGACCCAAGAGTGACAGGTGGCAGGAACCTGTACCAATGGGCACATCTGTAGTATCACCATGGAAACCAAGCTGAGTATAAAACAGGTCCATCCGCACCAATCCAGTCTTCCAGCTGGAATCTAGCAAGCTGCTGTAGGATTCCAAGTTATTTTAGAACAAGTGATAGCAACCACCGTGACATTCTTTTGCCCACGAGAGTCATGGGTCCCCAGTCATGCTGGAACTGAAAGGAGGGTGGACTTTCTGACAGCTATCGTGGTAACACTGTCGCCATTACAGCTGAAATAGGGAGTGGACAGCCTTCCATGGCGATCAGTCCTCAGGATCATCCGGTTTACGGCAGTGGGTTTGAAGTTTGTTTTGAGAGTAATTATTGCTGACTACACATGATCGATAGTCTCATTCTGGTGACTTATTGCCTTGGGTGGGGCTGGACAGCCAGCCACTCTGGTTAAAAAGGTCCTCAGTGCACACAGTGTCAGGCAATGATTGCAAAGCTGCATCTGGAAACCAGACATCTGAATTCCCATAAAATCTACACTCTACCGCTTTGATTTGGAAAGACAGGCAAGATTAAATATTGCTTATGTCCACAGCTAGGCTTCAGCGGGGACAGGCAAGCAACCTTGCAGATATGGACGATGAAGACTTTTGTGTGTAGTTTCAGTCCCTACTCCCCGGTTTTACTAGTGAGGTACCAGCATCCAGGTCTGACTGTGGACGTCTTGGTGTTAAGGAGCGCACTGGCCTTGTGCACTGTGGTTCTGGGACTGCAGGGGGCGTCCCTTCCCCGTTTCTGGATGCGGCTAAGGAGGTTGTGCCTGGACAGATCTTCAAGGAGGACAAGGGCAGGGGTGAAACGTCCCAGAGAGCGAAGTGAGGATCTGCACGCACGTGGAGAGCCCAGCGCCGCCTGCTATCCCTGTGGTCCATGGCTGGCTCTTAGCGCCTCATATGGGCTTGTAGAGCAGGGTGGTGACATACTTTTTCTTGTACCGGTGGGTTGCGCTGAGCACCATGACTCCATCCTAAGAGGACGGGAATGACCAAAGGCAGGAGAGTCAGGGACTCAGATTTGAGAAAGCACGAGAATCACCACAGGCTTAAGGAAAACAAGCTCCTGGGCCTCTGCCTTCAGGGCCCAAGCCTGAGCCTGCTAGGCCCCGAAAGCTGCTCTGGCTGTCAGCATTTGCAGGCAATCCTGCTGCGAGGGGCCCTCAGAGCACATGCTCAGAAACTGCTCTAAGGCCGACAGGTCATTACCTTGATAGAAAGTGCGTATAGGTGGTTCAGCATGACGTGGTTAGGCTCCGGAAGCAGCGCTGGATCACACTGTGAGGGAACAGAGGGAGTCATGAGCAAGGAGGATTTGGGAGTCAAGACGATTCTTCCCCACAGTTGCACTGGTTGCACAGCACAGGCATGGTAGCCAAGGAGACAGACTTTCCTGATGTCATCTCTCCCAAGCCGGGCAGAGGAAGGGCTTGTGGAGATGACAGGTGAGGTGAGGAGGTGGGATCCCTCGTGCCAGCGGATGCAGCAAAGCGGGCCTCTGGACAAGTTTTAACCCTGACCTTTAAAGCAGGCCTTTGTTCATCCTCTTATGGAGGAGAGGCAGGGGATCAGGGCCCACTGAAGACACTCTCATGGAACACAAGAAGTGCGGTGTACTAAATGCTCCTTAGAAGTGCGTGGTAGACTGGGGTCTCTACAGCTAGATAGCGGAGCAGTGAGCGAAAGCACACAGATCTGCCTCCCCACACCTTTCCACCTCCAGACGTCAGATATCTAGAGCTTTTCACTACACATTCCCAACTTCTAAGAAAACAGACTCAAACAAAGAAAGCAAAAAAAGTATCGGCTACCAGTCTATGGGGGTTTGAGGCCAGGCCCGCCCCAAGGGAAGGACATGGTCGTGTCACTCAGCACTTTGGGAATCCCAGCCCGGAAGTTCCTTCAAGATCTCACAGCTGTCTGCGCTCTGAAGCCCAGAGGGATGGGGCGAGACCAAGAATGCTAAGGAGGTGTGACCGGGCAGACGGCTTTCATGGCTGTGCCGTCGTCTCCAGGGCTGAGGGGCGGGCTCAGGAGGGGCAAGCTGCATCCTAACGAGCCCTGCAGAGGTAAAGTTTGAGAAAGTCTGCTAAGGACAGAACGTCTCAGAGGCTCAGGGCACGCCCAGCAGGATGGCTGGTAAGAGAGCAAGGAGCTGGCACATGCCTCAGCTGCATCAGCTCACTGCTGGGTGATCCTGGAAAGTTTTCAGGAAAACAAATGCAGTTTCGATCTGTCAGTTTTTAAAAGTTGACTGATATTTTGAGCACATCATGTTTGGAATATGCAAATTCTGTGGAATGGCTACATATTCACCATTAACATATCCATCGTTTTTGTGTGTGGTTAAAAAACACGTAAAATCTACTCTGTGCCATTAAGGAACATAAGAATCAGTATCGTCTGTGGAAAACATGGATGCTCCTTACAGCTGGACGCAGAACCGCATGAGTCGGCCACCAGCCCGTGTGTGTGCCGTGCGTGTGCACGAATGCTTGAGTGCGTCCAGAGGAAGCACAGTCTGGTTGCTGAGGAGACAGATGCCCCCGTTCACTGCAGCTTTATTCACACAGCCAAGATGTGGAACAGCAAACACGGGGATAACCGGATTTAAAATTGTCGTGCACCTACACCATTGTGACGGCTAGTGCTAACTCGCCAGCGTTGCCCTGGACGGGACACAGCACTATAAAGGAGGCGAGCAGAAGGCATGCATTTACTATGGGTGATTCTGGATGCAACGAGACCACCTCCCTCACACCCCTGCTGCTGTTTTCCTGGAAGGACCCACTAGAGACGTGGTTCTCAACCTTCCTAATGCTGTGGCCCTCAGTACAGTTCCTCAGGTTGTAGTGACCCCCCAACCATAAAAAACTATTTTCACTGCTACTTCATAACTGAAATGTAAATGTGATATGCAGATGGTCTTAGGCGACCCCTGTGTTTGACCTCAAAGGGGTCGAGACCCACAGACTAAGAACTGGACAAGAACCTAGAATTATGAGCCCAAATAGACCCTGTCTCCCCTAAATTGCTTTTGTCAATTTACCACAGCAGCAGGAAGATAAGTAACAAGAACGGTATGTGGCTCAGCCTTAAAAACGAAAGAAATTCTGTCATTTGCAACAACGCGGATGAATTTTATAACTCATTAAATAATCTAGGCATAGGAAGACCAAACCGTATGACATGCAAAATCTTAGAAAAGTAGGAGAAACAGGAAGCCAGTAATGAGGAAGATGCTGGTCAAAGGCTCAAATTTCCACTGGACATGAGAAACCAGGGCAAGGAGCGGGAGAGCAGGCTGAGCAGCTTACAGCAATCGTCAGACAGCTCACATCTCTGAGACAGTGGACTCTAAGCCTCTCCTGGGATGCATTCAGCATCTCTGCACCTCAGTCTCTGCTGTGAAGCTTAAATAAAACGAAGGAAAGCTCTTCTCTAACCGGAAACAAGGTCTGTTGGGGCCTGGGGCTGTCTGACAGAGGGGTCCTGGCTGGTTCTCCCAAATCTGTGTTCCAGGCCTTCAAATGGCCGTCATCAGAGAAGCCCGTTGGTCATGTTGCCCTCTACTGGGGTGGGGGGGGGGGGGGAGTTTGCTAGCTTAGGAGGGTCCAGGATGTTTCCAACCTCTGAACTTTTGTAGAAGAGGGAGGAGAGCAGGCTCACCCAAATCTTTTAGGACAGAGGCTAAAGGTCCTTGCAGTTCTTCACTGGCTAACTTAGCCTTGGACACATGTCAGCCAGCGGGGTCTGAGGCTTGCCAGTTCTTACTTCTCCTGTTTCCACAGGAGCCACCACGCCAGCTGCTATCTGTGCTTGGACACTCACTGGGGAATCTGGTGCCTTGAGAAAGGTGAGTCTTCTGTCATGGAGTGACACTAAAACTGCCCTGGCGGTCCAGCAGTGACCGCTGTAAAGGAACCCCCCCCCCACACACATTGAGCTCACCAGCACGTGAGTACTTCCGGGTGGGGTGCTGAGTGGCATGGTTACTTTAGTACCTGCTATGGTTGGACTGAGTTCCCTAAAACTCATGCACTGGGCACTTAGTCCCCAGTGACTGGTGGGCCGTAATGTGATTTAGCAGATCGTGAGAGCGGAGCACGGGCAGGCACCCTGAGGGCGGGCCAGTCAGCTTGACGGCATCGTTAGAAATGGGCTCAGCCCTTGCTTGCCTTTCCCCCTTCTGCCATGGCAGAGGTGGCACAAAGCCCTTCATGGCTGCAGACGCCATGCTTGTCGACTATCCAGCTGTTGGGCCTACACCAGACCGCTTTCTGTTCTTCCAAAGTGAACTCAGTCAGTGGGTGACGGTGCCTTAGGGAGCTAGAGAGAATGGAAGTCAGCCACAGGACACGGCTGGCTGCTCAAGGTGAGGCCCAGGCCCAGGCTTCATCTTTGCAGGTCCCTAACAGGTTTCCAGAGGAAACGTGTTAAGATAGCTCACATTCTGACCCGAGAGGGCGGATACTTCTGGAAGTAACTCAGTGATTAAAGTGAGGTTCTAAAATGCCACAGCCAGAGGAGGAATTCTAAGATCAGCTGACCAGAAAGGGCGGTTAAAGGTTTTCTCATGGAATTTAAATGTCATGGGCGTCAGCTGACACAGCACCCACCCCGGAACCTTTCACAGGCAGCCTGTGTCTATGTCAGGAGAACCACAGCAGTTCCCAACAGTGGAAGACACAGCGGCCACAAAAGCCAGCAGATGAACATGACCAGAGGACGGAGGGAGTACTCACAGAAATACCCGTGTCCTTGTTCAGGATGACCTGCAGCAGGTGTGGAGGGAGGATGGGCGGGGCTTTAAACCGCTCTTCTGGTTTAGAAACGTAAGGCTCCTGATGGTAGGGTCCTGGCGGGGAACTGGACAGCTCTGTTGGGAGATGGTGACAAGACGCGCTGAAGACCGTAGGCTCTGGGGTTGCCTGTGATGGGTGGCATCATCACCTAGCTCCCTGTTCTTGTTCCCTCAATACAGATTTGTATTTTCTTCAAGACACTCAAGCTCCAACGAGGAAGGAGAGGGGATGAAAAGCACCTTTGGGATTCGAGTTAAGCTCATGGGTGAACTGAGACGCTCTGGTGAAAGGACAGTTGTGGCAAAGCCGGTGTCTGGGTCAGACTGACAGGTAGCCATTCCTGATGACCCCCTCTCCTGTCAGCAGAATAAGGCTTCCTTCTCACTTCAGGCTGGGTTTGGCAAATGCTACAAGTTCAAAGCTTCCAATGGGGATTAAGTGGCCCGCAAGCTCTCCCAAGCAAAATAAAACAGGTTCGGCGAGGTACCGGCATATTAAAGATAACTAACAGCAAAGACCTAAGTGTAAAGGCTACTTGGCTACACTCTCGGTCCTGAGTATCTTCACCATCCAGACATAGTAGGAAGCTTCTGGAAGTCTGGCACCTCATGTCAGAAGCAGCTCAAATAGTGACATCTGGCTGGGTGGACAGATGGTACCGAGCTGTTATTCAAACATCAGGGTGGATTCTGGTCACCTGATCCCTACGCTGGTCCAGAACTGCCAACTTTCTCAACATCATTTAAGGCTAGGCTCCCTTCACACGAGCCAACCACATCTCAGCAGAAACACTGAGAAAAGCAGAAAGTGTAGAAACTGAGCTATAAGGAGTTTAAAAAAAAAAAAAAGCTTGGGTCTAAAAAGCAAGCTTAGAGCTGGAGCTGGTTCATCGGCAGTGAGGGTCCACTGTCTGCAGGTGAGCACAGAGCTGGGACTAGAGGCTCTGGTGTGTAACAGAAGTCCCATGTCAGCCAGAGGGAGAGGTGTGTGCACTTCCTCTACGCTACACCCTTTGCTATTTGAAACATGCAGCTGGTCTTCAAAGGATGGTCATGGATCCCAGTAAAAGGACTGTTTTTGGATTTCTAAGTCCAGATCAACAACCTGACCATTAGCCACAGCCAGCCCAACCCACCAGCCAATTTACAGCTGTGGTTTCAGAGCTGGTAACAGTAAGGAATCCCGAGGAAGAGCTTCCAGGCCCACTCAGGAGATGATGGAAAATCCTTCTGTAAACTGAACTGAATGTTTTCTCGGAAGGCTGAGCATACTCCCAAGAAACCATCTTACTGTCTCCCACAGGACACTGGGAGCAGCCCCTGCGCACAGCAGGCAAATGCAACTGACGCCTCCACCCGGGCTACAACACACCCTTTCTCTTCAACTGTCCCTGTAACAGTCCAGGCTATCTCGTCCTGTGGGGTGTGTATGGAATGCAGCTCACTGAAAGCTCCGTGACTGGAAGACTTTTGTTTACCAGGACTGAACAGAACAGGTTTCCAGAGAAGAGAGTTGTGCTTTACAGCCTGTTTTCTATAGTGAGCTGCTTTCTCTCAGGAGGCTGACAAGGTGCTAATGGACCGCACAAGTGACAGCCAAGGTCACCGAAGTGTCGTTTATCACCTGTCAGCCTGCAATTCTCTAGACCACGAGTGGGAAGTGAGCTGGCAGCTTCCCTGGCACTGGTTCATTACTGACCCACTGTGTCCCTCTAGGGCCTCTTCAGGTCTGCCTGTGGCATAACATCAAGTTTGGTTCTGTTTCTACAGTCAAGCGGAACTACAGAGCACCTGGTAAGACAAGGGCAGTGACTCAGGGCTTCTTTGGGGTTCAACCACAACAGCCAGTGCTGATGAAATTAGGAATGAACTGCTGTGGCCCACAGAGCTACGATTGTCCACCAGGCCGGGCAGCTTTCACTCACTGAGAGGCAAGGGAAACAGAGTGTGTCCAGGCCGCACAGTCCCAGCCTGCACACATGTGGGATAAAGTAACTGTTCATACCAGACACATCGGAGCACTTTTGGGAATCCACCATTAAAGCATCAAATACTTCAAAGTCAGTTTTCTTCACTTGAATGATGTTGTTAACTGTGCCAAGCTGGCTGGTTACTATTGGCTGGGAAGAGACAGACAGGCAGAAATCATAACATGGAAGGTCTGTGGAGTGCTTCAGAGGATAGAATTCCTGGCTGGATGGTGTCCCTGCCTGGCTAGCTACTCTTGGTCAATTACACCAATGGCTTGGCAATGGGTACTATCTAACTCAGAGCCACAAACAGGGAAAGGGACCTAGCAGCAAGCCACGGTGACTGGTGTTGGCTGTGCAGGTACCCAGAGGCTGAGGGCTGCAGGAGAGTACCTCAGAAGGATCGTGGGTCCACTGACCATCCACAAAAAACTTGTACTGATGCTCTCCTTCAGGAAGATCCAGGATGGCCACAAAGTTATTTTGGCTGCAGAAAGAAAGGAAGCAGAGTTTCAGCTTTGCTTTCAGCTGGGTGGGTTGCCCTCTGAGCTAAAAACACCCACAGAACAAAACCAAATGGCTCCAGGTACACCCAAGAGTTCGGCTACAGGACAGCAAACACATTCAATCAATTCAGACAATTCACGGTCATGGTCTCAACACAGAAAGCCACTTAATGAAGCAGCAGGCAAGAGTTTCCAGAAAACCCACTTTGTTCAGATACTAGGAACCTAACATTGAAAGGTCAACAAACGGCCGTTCACGCTTCTGAAGTCTGCATGCAAAATACCACCTGGCAGCCCGGTGCCCAGGAGGGTGACAACAGGGTAAACACAAGCTGCCTAGCTTTCCCTCTGTCAGCCTGCACAGTCAGAGAGAGGGTCAGTGAACAGGTCCACAAACATTCTCTCCACAAACTGTTTAATAACTACCCAGCAGTTCTTGAGCCTTTTCCATTTAGTTGCTTGTTTGCCTGACTGGACCTGGCAGCTCTCTCCTCGTTAGCACTGGGAACACAACACAGACATCCTGACAACAGTCAGGCCTGGCACGGCAGGGTGCTGTTTCTCCCTACATTTATCAGGAATGGTCACTAGTGGAGGTGTTTCCTTTTGGACAGTCTGAGACAGAAGTCCACAGTCCTCAGAGCATGTACTTTCCAGCACAGTTAGCCAGAGTTAGAAGGGACCGGGAAGGTCGCCTGGTTCAACGTCCCTTACGGAAATGACTGTTTAGTGCAGGCAATGTGGACTTGGATCCATGCCTCTAACACCCCAGCCCAGCTCTCTCACCACTGCACTCGGAAGAACTTTCTCAGGGGAAATGTGTAGCTGAGTGTCAGAGTATGGTACGGAAGTATTCTCCACTGAGATGCTGCTTTCTTCTAAAAAATATGCATTTTAAGGCAGTGGCTTCCGAAGTTTGGGATCTGAACTCCATAAATTGTTAAGCAAAATCTTTCTCACTCTGCATCTATCTTACAAAAAAAACACTTGATGCTATTCACCCACAGAGATCCTTTAGAAACAAGAATATATCCACAGCTAAAACAAGAGAACACATCCAGGCCATTACCTTCTCGTGAGGGGAAGTTTGCTCCAGTTGTTGAAGGACCCAGACAAGTAGACCTCCTTTCCACCCCCAGTCCATCGAAACACAGTTGGCCGAGCCTGGGCGGGGGCTTTATCATTCACTTCAAGATCGTGCTGCCAGGCCAAGTATTCCTCCTTCTCTGGAGCCTAAGAAGCAGAGCGGCTTACTCACGGTCAGGCAGCCACAGGTGAGCTCCCTACACCAGACTGATAACCGAGGAGTGACTAAGAGCGCCAACACATTCTGATCAGGCAGCTCCTGCCACTGAACTACCACTCGAGTCTGTTCCCCCACCTGCAAAATGGAGATAATAAAATAACCCGTCAGTACTGTGAAGACTGAGATAGTCGGACACACAGTTGGTGCTTAATCGCAAGCTACTCTTCCTGCCATTGGACTCCATACAAACTCAAGACAGCCTATGTGGAGGAAGACTGCCATGAATCCAAGGTGAGTTCAATACACACCATCGCCCTCCAGTAAGCGAAACTTCAGAGTACGTAAGACAGTATTAGGGTCGATCTCGGAGCTTTTAAAACAGAGCTCTTCAGATGGTGAGTGAGGAGCCATCCACCAGGTACAGAGGAGCAACAGATAAACAAGACAGCCTGGCCCCTTCACTATGGCAAATGATAGCAGCAGTGAGGTAAGACAGTAACTGACTTACCCCAGCCAGAGAGGAAGGGGAAACGCAGTTGGCTATGGATCTTTTCTACTCGGTCAGAAGAAAAGGCAAAGACTGGATTTCTAGGATGGGAGAAAGCCCTGAAGAGAGCCCAAGAAGCTTCTATTACCTTCACTCCAGGTACTGATCTGCTCTTATCTAAAAGATGCCAGCAATCTTATCTGAGTTACAGACTAGGTAACAATCTGGAATTGTTTTAGGGGGATAATTAACTGTACCTACAATGCTGAGCTGGGGTAATGGGAAGAATTTCTGACTGAATCTATGGGGCCAGCTACCGCTGATGGAACGAGAAGGGGCACCACGTAAACCCCTCCCCCATAATCCTGCAGAGAGCAGCAACAACACACATTTCTTTAAAGAAAAAAAAGAGAACCTAAGTTTATTTGCTGTCTGCAAGGAGGGCAGAGGGCATGGTGAATACACATCGGCCACAACAAATAATTCTTACTTCCTCTTAAACAGCCTTGGGCAAAATTACTCCTAAGGGCGGGGATAATCTCAATTCAGTGAAGAAAGTGCTCCAAGATCAAGGAACACACCTTTTCCCCCTAATGAGGCAAGCTCAGAGAACAAGTTCCAGTCACAGGGTGCAGTCCCCATAAAAGCCGGCTCTTTAAGACTCAAAACTAAGATCCAAAGAATAACAGTGTGGCTATCTAGCCCAGTGTTGGGGGGAAGGGGAAAAGTGGCGCGCGGGGCCAGGCAATTAGCCCGTTTAGGTAATGAGACAGGAACAGAGACTATGCTGGCAGAGTCAAACTTCCTAAGGGCAATGTATTCTATGGAATTAGCTCTTCCTTCTGGAGTCAACGTCCTTGGGCTGGCCGGGTACAGCCGGAAGCGCAGGCCACATCACTGTGGTTAAGAGGATGTGGCTCAAGCAGTAACTTTCAGTCTGACCTGCAAAAAGTGTTTGTCCTGGTCTGCCTAAAGTCCAGGTGATTATTTCAGTAAAGCAGGAGAGAAGTGGAGCAGTTAGCGGCTGGCGGCCGTTCTGAGCGACTCTTTTGGCCACTGACCTCCGCGGACCTAAAAAAGTTAGCAGGGTGGACCAGAAGTGTCAGAACCAAACCCCGCCGGCAGCCAAACAGTCAACTTCATCTTCAGCTTAACATATGTGCCCTTGCTGGACCTCCGAGAAGAACCCTAACACTCCCAACCCAACTTTTGCAAAAGCCAGTCGTCTCGAAGTTGAGGGAAAGTTCCGCGGAGCCGTGCAGTCAATTACACCTAAGAGAAAGCAGACTGGTGCTCAATTACAGCTAGCTCGACTCTTAATTAATTAAGAACTTAAAACCCGGTCCCAGAGCTGCCTTCTCCTTAATGATGTTCAACCAAGCCAGGGCGGCTCTCCCATCGGTAATTAGGCACGGGTTCCCGGACAGCACAGAGGGCTGCGACAGGGCTAGCTCCCTCGGGGTGTGAAGCTGGGGATGTGGCGGGAACGCAGCGAAGGGGCCCTCCCCTCCACCCGAGTCCGGAGGGCTCGGAGGCCCCCCCCGACTCAGCACCTTGATTTCCTCGGAGTGGAAGATGTCGGCGTCCTCGGGGCTGTCCATCAGGATCTTGGGCCGGTCCCCATCCTTGGCGCCCCCCGAGCTGTCCCTGCGCGGCGTCTTGTGGCCGCCCTGCCTCTCCAGCGCGGCGCGCTCGCTGCTCGTGTTGCCCATGGCGGGGGTCTGCGGGGGGACACAGGGAAGCGGGAAGGGGCGGGCCGGGACCCCCGGGACCGCGGACCACGCCCCTCGGGCCGCGCGCGCTCGCCGAGCCCCGCTTTACCTGCTCGGGCGGCCGCGGCTCGAACTCCGAGAGCTGGCGCGTAACCTGACACTTCCCGGGCAACTCCCCCTCCCCTTTCCTACCCCTTAGCAACTTCCGCTTCCGGCCGGGCCCAGCGCAGGAAGGAGTGTCCCGGCGTACGGAGCGCTCGAGGCTGGCGCGACGTCACGTCCGCTTCCGTTCTGGGAGCGTGCGCCCGCGGGCGACCTCCGCCGGCCGCTCCGCGCGTAGTCGTTCCGTGCCGCTCTCGGGACGAGCTTCCTGACGGCCGACAGGTGGCGCTCGCGTGCCCCTCTGGGCTGGAGAGTACCCGGGTTCGGTTCCCGGCGCTTCCGCGGAGGTTCGCAGCCGTAGGTTCCCAGCGATCCCGACGTTGTTGTCGTTTTTGTTTAAGATGAGTGCAGGGCCTTTTGAGAAGTCGATTTGAAAGGTGCCTTGGAACCACTTTGGACACATCGTGCATAAAATGTATTACTGCTTAGTGCTTCGGAAGTACGGACCCTGTTACTAAATGTCCTCATCTTCCACACTGTCAGCCGCTTAAGAAATTGTTTATTTTTTTTTAAAAATGCATTGGATTTGCTAGGCCGTGCCTTACATTTCATCCACTGAACATTTATTTAGCATTATCTGCAATGTGACATATTTTTGCTAAGCAAACCAGAGACCCTGATAACTGACATATGGTCTTCTGGAGGGAATTTGACAATATCTATCTAAAAAAAAAAAAGAATCTTCGTTTTTATGGACAATTTTACTTCTAATGAATTCCTATACGAATTCACATATGAAAATTATGTACAAACATGCTTTTTTGAAGCATCGATTCTAATTATTGTTACTAATTCTAACACGCATGTTTTAGAGAATTTTATCTCTCTGAAATCGGATGCTTCTTGCTAGAAAAGCATCTTAGATCTGATGAAATAAGAGAAATTTAAAACCCCAGAACTTTGTTGGTACAAGAATAGCTAAGTTTTATAGGACATTAAGCAGTCTAAAAAGAAGAAAGAGGAAGAGGAAGAAAGAAGAAAGAAAGGAAAAAGATGGAAATAAGTGAATGTGGTATGGGGGCGGGGGAGCTTCAAGATGGTTCAGTACAGGCAGAGAGGTTCTTGCCCAGAACTCTACCAAGTTATCCTCCGGCCTCCATGCATGTGCTGTGGCACTGGTCCCACATGCTGGAGAACACGCACGCATGCAGGCACGCATGCTTACACGTGCACGCGCACATACACACTTCACACTTTTTTTTTTAACGCTTAAAGTAAAACAACCAGAATTGTGTGGGTGAGTATGAGGAGATATTTATAGCATTCTAAGTTCCAAAACCATGTGACAAACAACAGAAGAGCATCGGTTCTGAAGTCAGCCCACCTGGGTTTACATTCTGATTTTACCACTTAGTAATTTCCGTCTTTAGGATTCTTTAGGGAAACGGCCACAAAAATAACACCAGCCTCCTAGGCCTGTTTTACGAGTCACTTAAGAACATTCCTGTGGTTAGCATTTGACCCTAGGAAACACTCAGTGGTTGACGCTTTTACTAGAGTCATCATTCTTGGAGATGGAAAGTTCTAGAAGGAAACAAAACAAACAGTATGTGAGCAGTGGGATTGAAATAGAAAAAGATAGACTTTTGTCTTTTAGCTTATGTGTCTGTTTGTTTATTTGTTTTGTTTTTTGGAGACAGAATTTCTCTACTATAACTCTGGCTGTCCTGGAACTCACTCTGTAGACCAGGCTGGCCTTGAACTCACAGAGATCCGCCTGCCTCTGCCTTCCGAGAGTGCTGGGATTAAAGGCATGCGCCACCACCGGGCTTAGCTTATGTGCTTATACACTTCTATTTTTCTGCCAATGAGGCTTTGAGCAAACATAAATAAAACTTGCTCCAACTCTAAAGAATCCATCATAGAAGAGAAGCTGGCCGAAAGAAGGAGAAGGTACCGGAAGGCAGAGGGGATTCTGCCCGAGCCAGGGAAAGGGCTGTGGGCCAGGGAGGTTTTTCTGGGACTAATGACCAACAGTCTGAATTTCCTCAGTGGGGTCAGAACTGTTGAATGTGCCTGCTGAATTGCATAAGCCAACCTGCAGCTGATGACCCAAAATGCATCATCCGAGCTATTTTTCTAAGCATGTTCAGATGTCCTTACAGGCAGCACAGAGCCCAGGACTCTAGGTTCTTCACTGAAACATCTGGAGAGCCGAGAATATTGCAGGGCTGAAGGCCCCTTAGCTGAGCTTTGCGAATGCGTTGATGTGCCCCGAACGTCTCAAGACTTCTGCTCTTACTCAGGTAACGGGGAAAGCAGGATCCCATGCCACTGAGCACCACATGCTGTATCCTGAAGATGGTGCCAGTGTTCTCCAGTCAACAAGGCAGCCCAGTTCCCCGGGTCCACAGGTGAGTCCTGCTCGGGGTGCCTGCTGCGGAAGGCGAGTGGGTGCTGAGGTTTCCGCTATGCTCTCTTCTCTGGACTGTGTTGTCTGGAGGTCAGGGCACATCCTTCTGATAGGTATAGGCTAATGCTAGGAACAATTAACATAAGAATCAGAGGTAATGGCTGAAGACATGGCTCAGCGGTAAAAGTATTGCAGCCAAGCCTGATGATCTGAGTTCAATCCTCGGGACCCATTTGGTAGAAGGAGAGAACCAGCTCCCAACAGTTCTCTGCCCTCCATACATGTGCTGTCCCTTATCCCAAATTAATAAATATATATTTTTAAAGAATTAGGGGTAGCTCATGCCACATTACGTACATGCTACAGCTATCAAATTGACTTTTATTTAAATTTAACTAATTAAAAAATTTAAATTGAGTAAATAAATTAAGAAAAATTTAATTTCTTTAAAAGAGACATCGTAGGTCCTCATGGAGCTCAGAATATCTTAAAACCCAATTTGTCCGTTTGTGCTTGCATCCTATGAAGGACGTGGCTGGATAGGCAGCTACTTTAGGAGATGGACTGGAGATAGTCTGACACAATGCTTCACTGTTCCTTCAAAACTGACCATAATATCAGAAGTGTTGGCCTGTCGCTAGGGACCCCAGGTGAGCAGATGAGACCCCTCCCTCCCCCAGCTGCTTCCTACAAGGGCTCAAGGCATCATTTAGTCTCGGACACTGTTGAGCCAGTTCCCAGCACGGTTGTATCAAAAACACACGGGGGGGGGGGGGGAGGCTAATTTGCATTTTACTTTTGCTTTTGTCTGGGGTTCAACCTCGCATGTAAACATGGACTGTACCACCCACCCACGTGCCCAGCCCACTGTTGCTTCTTTTCCTTACCAAATCCATGGGATCTTGTTTGCGTGAGTGAGTGCCTTCTGAGACAAGCGATTGCATCCCAGCCGGACTTGCTGTCGGTTTACATGTAGGGCAGGGTAGGGCACGGGACTCTCATCCAGTACCTAGCGGCTCCCTAAGGCTGCTGTAGGCAGCCTAGCTTTATTGCACCCAGCTGGGGAGGAGCCTGGTCTCCCTCCTTCCCTCCCTCCATACTTGCCCCTCTTCCCCTTTCCCCGTCTTCCCGCCCCCTGTCTCTGTTAAAGATATATCGGGAAGATTAGGGTGGGGAATCTATATCCCAGGAAGCTCTTGTCCATTCTGGGTAAAGGCTTTCCAGGTGAGGCCTGTCCAGTGGGGAGGAGCACCCACACTCTGTAGGTATCCTTCACCTGTGTTCTCTAAGCTCGCTCAATAAACTCACTGCTACTCCAGAGTGAGCTTTGGCTGAATTGTGCCTGGCTTTGCCGTTGGGTCCTTAGGAGAAGAGGTAGGCGTTGGTTACGTCTCCCCCCTGGGAAGGAGCTTTGGAACACAATTCCTTCCAGTTCGTTTCTAGCCCTCATTACAAAAACTTGGGGCCTGTGAGTCCAAGAGGTGGCCTTCAGCAAAGCAACATCCTGGAGTGCCTTTCTCCATCGCTTCCACTAGGGGGCGCCCTGAACTCAAAGGAGGCTTGGGCAAGGCCGCCACCTGGAGATTTATGGGGTCTTTATCTTGAAATAACTTCTGTATAGACGCATTTTCATCTCCTCCTTTTGCTGAATCATCGTGATAAGCGATAAAGAAAAAGCGAGTGTGTTTGGGGACAGAATTCTAAGCTAATGCCTTGCTTCAGTTTCAGGTTTAAATCTGTCGGTTAATGACGACACGGTGGCGGAGACTTCCTTGATTCCATTTTCCTCCATTTCCCCTTAAATCTTTGTGCCAAGTTCTGAGTCCTCTAGGAATCAGAGGTGAGCATGTGGAGTGTGACCGCGACCCCCAGGGAGCCTATACTGTGCCCGGGAAAACCGACACCAAATGATAATCACACAGCTGTCTCTAGCCTTCACTGTGCTTCACCTGTTATTAATGCGTGCACCGCGTGTGTGCGTGCATACATGCATGCGTGCGTGCGTGCGTGCGTGCGCTGTGCGTGCCTGTGGTGTGTGTGCCTGTGTCATGGTGCTCACATGGGTGTGGACACACCACAACTTTTGAGAGTTGGTTTTCTCTTTCTGCCTTTATGTGCTGTGCCGTCTAATTTTCTGTCAACTGGGCACAGGCTAGAATCATCCGAGAGGAGGGAGCACCAATACAGAAAATGCCCCCTAGGACTGGCAAGCCTGTAGGGCATTTCCTTGATTCGTGATTGCTGGGGGAGGACCCGACTCATTGTGGGCGGGATCAGCCCCGGGCTGATGGCCCTGGGTTCTATAAGAAGGCAGGCTGAGCAGTTCCTGAGGAGCCAGCCATCGAGTAGCGCTTCTCCATGTCCTCCGCATCAGCTCCTTCCTCCAGGCTCCTGTCCTGTTTGATTTGAGTTCGTGTCCTGACTTCCTCCAGGTGAACGGCATGTGGAAGTGTAAGCCGAATAAACCCTCCCTCCCCAGTTAGCTTTTGGTCACCATGGTGTTTCATCACAGCAACGGTAACGCCAACGAGGACAGAAGTTGGTACCAGGAGAGCGGGGTATTGCTCTGACAGACCTGACCACAGTTTGGGGAGGACTGTGGAAGGACTTGGGAACTTTGGGGTAGAAAAGCCACTGGGCGTTGAGAGCTCAGAGGGAATTCTGTCAGAGCCTCGAAGATGAACCTGTTGAGAGCAGTGCAAACGATTTGCAAATGAAGGCCTGGCTTGTGAAGTTTCAGAGGGAAGCAAAGACTCTCCCGAGCCATTTGTGTGAAGAGCCTGTGGTGTCCGGTCAGCTGGAGCTGAATCACAGGTGAGCTGTGATTAACAAGAGACCGACCCCACTGAAGTGGAACCGTTGAGTTACTGCAACAATTGATGGTGGCCACCTGGAGCTGAGACATTAGCGGTGACTAAGAAGAGACGGGCATCATCGGGATGAAATCTTCTGGAAAGTGTTTCCTGATTCCCAGGAGTGAGCACACAGAAGCTGTGTTCCAGAGCTGGCTAAGGTTGTACCTTATGGTGCCAACTGAACTTGATAGTGTGAGAGTCACCCAGGTGGAACTGGTTTTGAAGGCACGAAGGGGTCATGGAGAAAAGTTGAGGCTTGGCACTGTGAGAGGCCAGGAGAAACTATTGGTGAAAGTGCAGTCTATTTTCACCAGACTCCAGCATTTCAGAGACGCCAGTGCCATGAGCCCACCACCAAGAACAGCAGCAGCAGTGGAGTGGAGCCGGCAGGAGCCTAGAGGACAAGCCGTGTGTGCTGCCGAGGGCGGAGCTGGAGAAGTGACCCAGGCCCCTTAGAGGCGCCCAGAAGCTCGTGAGTGAATCCCAAATAATTGGATATTGAGTTATTTACATTTTCAGAGTTTGGATTTGCATTGTTCAGATTGTGAGTGTGCTCTGGTTCTTCTTTCTTGAAGTAAGAAAGTATGTAGCTTATTTTTTATTTTATAGGAGCCCACAGTTGAGAGACTTTGATTTTTTAAAAGAGATTTTGGATTTTAAAACTCTGGATTTTTATAGGTAATGAGCTTTCAAAGTATTTGAATTGGTAAAGACTGTGAGACTTTTAAGTTTATAATGTCTTATATTTGTGATATTTATTAGTATTAGATCTTGGAGATGAACCAGGAAAAAAATAAGGGACAGATCATGTCTTAAGTGTTGTGTGCCAAGTTGGCAAGTCTGCTAATTTTGTGTCAACTTGACACAGGCTAGAGGCATCTAAGGAAGAAATCCCAACTGAGATGGAATCTCCTTAAGACAGGGGTGTAGGCAAGCCTGTAGAGCGTTTTCTTAATTAGCAGGTCATGTGGAAGGGCTCCGCCATGGTTAGGCCAGGTGAGCCTGAAGGGAAGGCCTCTGGTTCTTGAAGAGCTGGCCCCTCTGAAGAAAAGTCAAAGCTCTCCCTGGAGCCGACGCCAGAGAGAAAGAAGCAGTTTAAAGGAGGGACTGTCTGTCTTAGCTCAGGGCTCAACCCATAGCCACAGGAAGACTGTACCCAGCGACTAGTGCTTGGATGGCGGCTGGGTCTGCAGCAGAGGGAGCTGTATGAAACCTGGGGGTTGGGGTTGTCGTGGAGGGAGCAGCTATACAAAGGACCTGAGGCAGGGAGGAGTCAGAAGGTGAGGGTGTGGCCACAGCAGAGGGGCATGGAGGGATAGCCAGAGAGGAGCCCTACAAGGCTGCCAAGGGACTGACCACTGAGGGCGTGGCAGGTTAAGGTCAAGAGTGAGGGTTTTAATTTCACGTGAGGCCATTTGGTGGTGGGTTGGGTTTCAACAGAGGAAGGATGACCCTTGGTTTAGGTTTGGAGGTCACCGTGGTTGTGCGTTGTGGGAGCATTGTGATGTCTAGTTTTGATTTTTTGCCTTGATATGGTATAGAATCACCTGGGGAGAGAATCAGCGAGGAGTTATCTGTGTTGGGATAGCCTATGGGAATGTCTGGGGAGCGGGTTCTTGATTACCTTGAGGTCGGAAGACCCGCCCACTTTGGGTGACGCCCTAAGCAGGAGATCTTGAACTTTATGAGTAGAGAAGCATGTATGCATTCATTCTCTCTCTTCCTGGTGTGTTTGTGACTAGTTGCTTCAAGTTCCTGCCTCAGTTTCCCCACAACGATAAACTATAATCTGGACTCATAGCCCACTAAGCCTTCTCTCCCTTAAAGCTGATGCTGTCAGGGTATCACAGCGACAGGAGAGTAGGCAAGGCAGGAATGAGATGAGAATGTGTGGGGGGGGAGGGGCAGGATAATGATCTCCTCGAGGCTTCTCCTACCATGGCCTGGGGCCTGTGTTGGGGAGCATGGGAAGGAGAATGAAGGGAGCAGAGGGAGCTAAGGTTGCTAGTCAGCTGGCCTTAAAATATGGGTCTCATGTGGGCCCTCCAGGGCTGAGGCAAAGACGAGGGTCCTTTCATGGAGACGAGGCCAAAGGGAGGCAGAGCAAGAGAGGTGTGGTGTGAAGAGGAGCGAGAAACAGTTTCTGATTCTGGATGGGAGGGAGCAATGACTGAGGACTGTAAGAAAGCTCTAGAAGATGAAGATGGACGAGTCAAGAAAGAGGGCTGTCCCTAGAAAAGGGGGCTGGAGTGATGGCTCAGAATATCTGCTGCTCTTTCAGGGCACCCGAATTCAATCCCAGGTGAACCCAAGTTTTAATACCATACCCTTTCTGTCTCTCAACACGGAACGTCACAAGTTTAACAGACCTCACAGGGCCGATTCAGTTCCAGCCCCAACATGGCACTCACCATCTTGTGTAACTCCAGGTCCAGGGGATCTGACGCCCTCTTCAGGCCTCTGTGGGTACTGAACACACATGGTGCACAGAATACACGCAGGCAAAACATCCATCCATGTGAAATAGAAATTAATAAATCTTAAGGGAAAAGGAGTTTCTACAAAGGAATCCCACCTTGATGTCATCCTGATTTGGGCCCGCGAGACCCACTTCAGACTTCCGACATCCAGAACCCTAGGATGTTAAATTTGGGAGGAGTCACTGTGGTTAGTTAGTTTTCTTATTACTGTGGCAAAGATACCCAGCAGTCACCGCTTAAGGGCAGTGGGCTTGATTTCGGCTCCTGCTTTGAAGAGTTCAGTCCATGGTGCTTTGGTCTCGGGCGCTTGGGCACAGCGTCAAGATAATGGGAACACAGGGCAGGGAAGGCTGCTTACATCATGGCTGACGAGGAAGCAGGGAGGAGGTCTCCCGAGTGATTCTAATTGCGGTGATGATTAGCCGCCAGTCTGGGATTATCTATCTATCTATCTATCAGTCTGTCTGTCTATCTATCTATCTATCTATCTATCTATCTATCTATCTATCTATCTATCCGAGACAGGGCCTCACTGTGTAGCCCTGGCTGGCCTGGAACTCAGATCTGCCTGCCTGTCTCCTGAGTGCTGGGATTAAAGGCGTGCACCACCACACCACACAGTTTGGGGTATCTGTAACACCGTCGGAAACCAGTCGTTGAGATGGGCGTCAGAATATCTATTCACCTTCTCCCTCTTGTGTGGCAATCTGTGAGAGGGCCCCTTTCATGCTGCTCATCAGGCCATTTGTTGTCCTCCATGCAGTAGAACAACTAGCTCTATTTCCATGAATTCTGTGTCACACCCCAGGGAATGAATGCTTTGTGGCAGCATGGGGAGAAGCCGGCTTGGGAAAAAGCAAAACAAGCTGGGGCTCATCTGTGACCTGCGGTGTGGGTGTGGCCTGCGGCGTGGGTGTGGACTGGAACCACCTTCGCTCAGGGAGAACCTTGTGGTCCAGCCACTGTCAATTGGCTCTCATCTGAGCTTTAGAGACAGGTACCAAGATGAAACTCAGAGGTAGCTGCTTCCCTCTCCTTACCTCTGATAAGGACAGTCATTGTTTGGAAAGGGGGGCGGTTCCTTCTTGCTCTGACTTCTTGTGATAAGTGACAAATAACATCTATGATTGTGTGTTCAGTAGCACAGGAGTGAAATGTCTGCGTTCAGACATCAACTGTTACAGGACAACTCCTCAGGGGCCGATAATAATAGGACCGTGTCTTTTTTTTCAGGATCGGTAGTAAACCATGAATATGGATTCTATTTTAGAATCGGGAAGTAGTTGGTAGCCCTAAACCGTCTCTTATATTTAGAAGCCTGGGTCTAGGGTTACATATCAAGATACGTGCAGGGAGCTGTTTTGCTGATTGCAGCTGTCCTGCTGTTTGCCAGAGCTAATTTGCTGATCCAGGAGCTGAGGCCAGCGATTTTTATGTCTGCATCTGCTTCTGCCCATAACTTGTGGGCAAAGACAGGGCTGCTCCAAGATAGCAGCTTGAGCCATGCGCAGAGCGGTGGGCACAGGGGCACGCGCTCCCTGATCCGTCAGCTCCTCACGGACAGTCGCCTTCGCCTTCTGCAGAGCCCCCAGCTGCACAGGACTTCGTGCAACTATGCTCATAGCTGCCTTGTATTCCTGCATTCGTCTCTCCCCCCCCACCCCCCAGTAGGTGGTGAACAGACTTCTGGGGTCTCCCTTAGTGGGATTAGAATTTCTAAGCCGAGTCCGGATTCTGTGCTCGGCCGTGAATGCTGGCCGGATGAGCTGAGTCTCCACACAGTGGGAAATGGCCCTGAGAGCCACTCCTCGGGAGGTGTGGCTGGAACACAGGGTCTGATGTGGACGGTGTTTGTGCTTTTTCTTTTGCTCATTGTCTGTCTCGTCTTCTGGTAAAAGCTCTCCGACTTTTCACTGGGGAATCACCCTTTTCCCACACCCTCCATCAAGGAAGATTGCATGGTGCCAACCTCACACTCAGCTCCAGTGGCCTGAACAGTTGGGGGAGGGGGAGGGGAGGGGAGAGGGAGGGGAAGGGAAGGGAGGGGAGGGGAGAGGTTGACAGGCTGCTGGCTGAGCATCAATTTGTATCGGCCACACCTGCCTGATAATGGCTTTTTTCCTGCTTCTGACCAATTGAGAGTTATTTTGAATTAATTCTCCCTCCACCCAGCAATTATGGAAGCCACAGGTGTGGCTAAGACAGTAGGGAGAAGTCCAAAGCTGGGCAGGGTCTCACCACTATGACCTAAACCGCATGTCCGGCTGAGAAAGGGAGGGGCTAAGCTTCCAGCAACACAGAACACGGCGATCTAGACGTTCTCGCCACTCCCTGGGGTTTTTCAGCTACATGAACCGCGAACCCCACTTTTGGCTTCAGCCTTTTCCCGTCACTGCCAACGGAAAGGTCCTCTTGGCTGATGCACTAGGAGCAAGGATGTCTCAGTTCCTTTTCCTGTTGTCCTGCTGAGATATCCTGACAAAAGCAACTTTAGAGAGAAAGGGTTTATTCTTGGCTCACAGTTAGAGGGTGCAGTCCGTCATGGTGAGAGGGTCACAGTATCAGGAAGGAGGAGAGCTGGTTACAGTCCTTCCTCAGCCTGGAAATGGAGGGAGGGGGGAGGGGGGATAGAGAGGGAGAAAGAGTGGCAGGGGGGAGGGGGGAGGAGGGGGAGAGGGAAGAGGGAAAGGGAGGAAGGGAGGAGGAGGGGGGAGAGGAGAGGGGAGGGGGGAGACGGGAGAGTAGTAGGGGGAGAGGGGAGAGGAGGGGGGAGAGGGGAGGGAGAGAGGGAGGAACGGAGGGGAGGAAGGAAGTGAGGGAGGTAAGGAGAGGAGGGAAGGGAGGAAGGAAGGGGAGAGGGAGGAGGGGGAGAGGGAGGAGGGGGAAGGAATGTACTTGGCTCACTTTCCTCGGGTTCACCGTTCTCTCACTCCAGGACCCACCTGAGGACCCTCCCACCTCAGTTAACCTCATGGCAATGTCTCTCACATCTGTGCCCAGAGGCTTCCCTGGTATGACCACAGATCACTCAGCTGACAATGGAGATTAAGCATGGGAAGAGGGGCAGTCCAGCTTTATAAACTGCTCTAAGGAAAAGTGCTCTTCTATGCTGTTGATTCCAGTGCTTAGGTCCTCAGGGTCCATGACACTCAGAGCCCTCTTAACCCCCACAGGTCCCACTGACAGGGAAGAGTTTCATCGTATTTTAACTTTAGCTGAACTAACATTTTATATGCCTTACCAGGTATGTTAGTCCAGCTGTGGGGGCCTCTCTAGCCCCACTTCTGTCTTCTCCCCGAAAGGAGGCTGGGGATGAATGAGCTCACTGTGATTATGGAAGCTTCTAGAAGGAGAGACACAGAAGAAAAGCAGACTCACACAGCATGGCAAATGGGCTTACTTAAAGGCATTTTTATTCTGCTCTCTCAGCAACGCTTTCCATTTGATTTGGGCAAAAGATTAGGGACCCAAATATACACAAACAACAAGATACGAGAAACAGAAACGGGGTCCGGTGTGTTGGAATGGTGCTGGCACCCACGCACACTGAGATGCCTGTCCGGAGTCGGTCTCCTCCTGGACCAGGGCTGGCTCGTGACACCAGGGTGAAATGACAGGCGGAGTCTCACGTCCATCACGTTGTCTTGTTGTCACTAGGGTCCAGTGTATTCACGAATGCCTCAGATCCACGATCGCCATGCCCCGCATTTGTTTTGTGCGCGGGGTTTCCCCCAGGGGCACATCTGTCTTAACGATTAATTGTCCTAACAGTATGAGATAAGAAGGTCGCCATTCTTATCTCCGTTTTTCAGAAGAGACTTGAGGCACCGAGAAACTAAAAAACTTGTCTAAAATCAACGTGCATAGCTAGTGTCATAAGTAGATACAGACCAGGCTTCCCGGTGGAGGGGGCCTGTGATCCCAGCACTCAGACGCGGAGGCAGAAGGATCAAGAGTTCATTTTAATTTAAGGACATCCTCGGCTACATATCAGTTCAAGGCTAGCCTGAGACACGCCCCCCTGCCCCGCCCTCAAATAATTCCACCGCAAAAGGCCTTGAAACATGAGTTTTGATTCTTAATCACGTGTTCCGTTAGAACTGGGTATCTTTTTATTCGAGTTCATTGTCACTGCTTCTGACAGTAGTTCTGGAGATGACTTTTGACATAATTAATCACCTGTTAGGTGAATCACTCGATATCTGCCTCTGAGTCCGCTTAAATGAATCAGAGCATCAGCCCCTGGAAAACCACAAGTGGAAGCTAATAAAATACTACAAAACAACGTCACTGAATTCTATCTAGACAGAGACTGCACCTGAAGGCCACTGTGGCAGCACGTTGCTGCTGGGGTGACTCAGCAAGGAAGACAAGGAGTCATTTCGTAGGTTCAAACTCTGCCAGACCTCAGCAGAGGGAACCACCATCCTGGCCAGCGCCATACTCAACAATGGAACCCCATGCACCTGAGCTCAGGTGCTTTTATTGATCCAGCACTCCTCAGGTGCGGATCCTAAGCAAATGTCCCCACGCACAAATCCAACCCCCGCAGACAATACAAAACACCCTAGGCAGCCCCTCACCCGACAGTGCATAAAACAGTTTCAAACATAGCTAAAAATAAACTTCCCCAGCAGGCCACTGCCTCTTTGTTCTGGTGGCCACGACTGTCATGGCAGGGAAGTGTGAAGAACCTATTGGTACCCGAGAGAGACGTTCTCCTTGGTGGAACCGTGACCGAGGAAGGAGGAAGCAAGGCATTATTCAATGTTCAGCGCTATTTACTGTTGTGTTTATAAACCAGAAGTCACCTGTGTACCACCGTGGCACATGCTTTACCCACTGCGAAATCTCTATGCCAGCGTGCTCCAGCAGGTGGGGTAACGGCGTCGGGAAGCCCCAGCATTCACGCTAAGCAGTTGATACTGGACGGAAAAAAAAGGCCATGGCTCTTCCAGGTGGCATCTAGGAACATCAAAGATCTTGCCCTAGATCTGCTAAAAGAGATAGGTATAAAGAAAGCCACGTTTCATAAAATGTCCACTTTATTCCCACACCAGGGGTGGAGAGAGTGCACATATGCCCAGGAGCTAGGTTCATTCTCAGGCTCTGATCAGCGCGGATACAAGCAAGTGAGGGGGGGCAAGGGGACAAACTAAAAACGGGACAGAAGTCTAGAAAGTCTGAGTGAGCTCTGGGGACGCTGGGAGGGAGCGAACCTACAACACGGGAGAATCATGAAACAAACATGCTGCAAAGTCTGTACTCGGTTTTGTAAACACCAGCATTCACTGCTCTCCCCGGAAACCACCTGCTTCCCCCAAATCCAGACCTCCCAGTGAAAAGTAGCGAGGCTTCTGGAGTTTATCCCTGAAGAAGAGGAATGGATGCAAAGAGTTTGCCGAACAGAGACACGGAGACGCCGTTTTCTTTTTTCATCAGTGACTGGCGGGCGTGTCTGTGCCACGGATTTCCTGTATTCAGGACGAGTTGGTATTCGGTTGCCAGGGACCTGCCTCTGGAGAGTCCTGGAGGAAAAGATCTCACAGTCTACAATCAAGGATCCATTCCTCACAGACTTCTTCGGGGTGTATGTGCAGATGAGGACTATCCTTCGTACTCCTGAGTGCTGGCTCCTCAAGGGCTGTGTGGGAGGGAGGGAGGAGAGAGGGGGAAGAATGTGTGAGACAATGGGTTGGACTTCGAGGGCTTGCTGGTGGTCTTTGATGGGGCTTACCCGGCTGAGGAGGATGAAGTGGGCTAGCAGGCTTTCATGCTTGTGACTTTAAGTACTGACCTCCTTTTGAAAAGTTTTTTTTTTTTTTTTAAACCTGAAAAATGTATTTAACTTTACGTGAAGCCCATTCCGAAAGCCTGAGAGGCTGGAGCTGGCAGCTCATTCTCTTCCCTATTTCTTTGTTCTCAGTATTGGGTTGGCTGTGTCCTCTGGGCGTATTCTTCTGTGTTTAAATCCATGAATACGCAGGTAGGGGGTATGTGTGTTACTCAGTATCTGCTGGGGGTTGGTCTTGGACAAGCACTGGAGGGAGAATGGGAGCAAGCTGTGTGGGTACCAGGAGGAAGGTTGCTGGAGGACTGGGGACAGCCAGTGCCAAGGCCACAGAGGAGGAGGAGGAGGCGGCTCCTGGTGCTCACAAGAAGAATCCGGTTGGCTGGAGTAAAGAACACAGAGGGACTGGGAGATGAGGGAGGCAGGCATCAGCCAAGCTGTGCAGAGCCTCAGAGTCTCTGTTTGCGCTGCCTTGTGGCTGTTTTTCCTAAATAAAACACTGCCTATTTAACCTGTCCCTCGAAGGTCGTTTAGACCCTTTTAAGGGATTTCATTGTGCCAGACAAAGAAAGCCTCCTTGAACATCCTTGCACGTGTATGGCTTGAAACCCTGGCTGCATACACGTAAGAATTACCCAGAGAGCCATAAAACCCATCATGTCTGGCCTTGTGGCTGGAGATTCTAGATTAAAGCTCTCCAGCATGGCAAGGCTGAGAATTATTTGTGCATTTCTATACATTTGTAGTGTGTGTGTGTGTGTGTAAGTGTAAGTAAGCTTGTGAAGGCCAGGCTGCACTGGGTATTCTTCTCAACAACCTCCCCACCTTCTTTTTTGAGGGTCTCCTGCTGAACCCGGAGCTTTCCCACTAGGGCAGACGGGCCAGCAGGCCCCAGGGACCCTCTTGTCCCTGCCTTCCCGGTGCTGGGATGACGGGGCCACGCTGTGGTACCTGGATCCCTGTGCCAGGGATCTGCATCTGAACGCAGGACTCCAGGCTTGCACGGAAAGAATTGCGCTGGCTGAGCCAAGTCCTCAGCCCTTAAGGTGGGTTTTGAGGTGTGCAATTGGTGTGTTGGGGGGGCGTGGGAACATATGGTTATTCTGTCATCCGGTTCTAGCTCCTCCCACTCCCAGCATCCGTTCAGACAAGCTCAAGTGTCTCATATGAAGTGGCCTGGTCTTTATGCAGAACGACACAGATCCCTTCATCTCTACATTGTTTCTAATTCTGGATACAATGTAAACGTGGAGATTGCTGCTACGTTGTTTAGGGAATAACAAGAAAAACAGCTCAAGTGTGATGAGATGCAATATTTGTCTCAATATTTTTGGCCTGAGGATGGTTGAGTCTAAGGATGAGGGACTCAGGTACAGAGGACTGGCTGTACATCCAGCGAGACAGCCATGAAGCCGGTCCCCGACTGCCCCTCTCCCGGTAAAGTCACCAGTGCTGCTCACTCCCACAGCCTCGGCGCTGTGCGTCCTTTCGGCCGTCTCAGTCTGGCCAGCCGAACAGGGCATCATTTAATGCTTTAAACTGTGCTTTCCTGCTTACCAGCCTGGCTCTTTTTCTTTTGAGGCAGACTCTCACTCTGTAGCCCCAGGCTGTTTTTAAACTTGAGGCCATCCTCCTGCCTCAGCTTCTTCAATGCTAAGATCACAGGCCTTAGCTACTGTACATGTTACATTCTGTTTCTTCAGCATACCCACTATTTCTTTCCACAGTAAAGCAAAAACACCTACCACTGCTGGATACTTAGCCTTGAATTTAACCTCTCTTCTCTGAAACAATAAAGCTTGCTCAATCTTTGAGAAATAAGGTTTATCCCCACTTTTTTTTTTTTTTTTAAATTAGAAGTAAAAGCTTGACTGGAGATATGTTTATGTAAAAACAACTCCCAGGAAGCCTTGTCCTGGCCAATTACACAGTAATTACACACAATTTTGCTTTAAAAATATTTTTAAGTCATGTGTGTGCTGGGGAGGGAGGGGGGCGGGGAAGGACAACTTGTGGGATTTGGTTCTCTCCTTGTACCATGTGGAGTGCTAGGGATCAGACCCAGGGCATCAGGCATGGAGGCAAGCCCTTTTACCCACTGAGCCATCTTGCTAGTCCAAGATGTGCTTTTGTGCTTTTGAGAAAAAGTTCCTGCTTCCTGCCACGTGAGAACACCACGTGTTCTGTTCCAATCCTGATACAGTGCAGCCTAGTTTTTAAAGCGGAAAAGGATGGATTCCTGTTTGCATCTCTATAAGACAGAAGTTTTCATGGTGGGGAGTAGGCTAATACTTAGTGTGCGCCCCTGACGGGTACCTGGGACCCCTACCTTTCTTAGATGGCGACACCTGCTTACTGTGCACCTCTCAATGGCCACCTGGGACCCCAACCCCCTAAGATGGCCATACCTGCTCATGTTTCATCTTCTAATGGGTCCCAGGGGACTCCTACTCCTTAGATGGCAAGCTCTTAAAGAGACCTTGGGGCACAAAGGCTCCTGTGGCTACAAGCAAGCCCTGTTTTCTGGGGGTGTTGTTTCATTTCATAAGACAATCTGGCTTCACACTCATGAAGTTGAGACCGAATGAATGTGTCCCCATGCCCAGCCAAGCAATCACTTTGAATCCAGTTAGGAATCTTTTTTTTTTTTTCCCTGTTTGGACATCCCCAGGACCATGCAGAGGTAATGTCTGAGATCACATCAGTATAGTTTCCTGAATGGCAAATGCAGAAGATAAGAGCAACTGTTGGCTGAGGCAGGAGAACCTGGCCGCCACGGCACTCAGTGGTCATGAACGCGGACAGAACCCAACTCCAACCCCTTTAAAGTGAGCCTAGAGTGGGTGGTGCTAGGCAGCCATCGAGAGAGCACTACGTACAGCCTTCAGTCCCTCCCCACCCTGGGAGATGTTCAGGGGTTCTGTGGGGCTGATCAGACCTGCCTGAGTGTGTGAAATGTCACCCTCCTCTGGAAGCTTTCAAGATGAAAGTTTGATTAACACTCGACGCCAGAGAAGATGTAAAATGAAGTCCCTCGACCCTGCTGGGTCACCTGAGACTACCACATCTGTGTCAAAGCAAAGTTGTCTCTGTGCTCAATCTTTGTCATGCTAACTGATCTTGTCGCTAGCAAAGTTCCACTGTTCCCATGGAACATCGGATAAGGGGCTGTGAGCCCAGCTGCGAGGAATGAGGGATGGGAAACTATTTTGGAAGCAGTAATGCATGGGTGTGATAGGACCTCTGCCCCAGGTAGCTGAGACGTCTATGCCCTTGCAGACAGGAATGCTAAGAGACTCCTTTGTTCTCTTTGACCTCAGTTCCTGACATACAGCTTCAGATTTTCTTGGAATTTCTTGGGTGATAAGATTATTTTTTGTTCTAGCAAATAACTCTTGGTTGGTTCTGGATAGTATAGGGATGCTGGCTGGTTGCCGTGGAAACCAATCATGTGAAGAAAGGTCAGTAGTTTTCAGTTCTTTTCCCCAACCTCCAGGGAAGGGAAATAGGCTGAAGTCTGAGTTGCTGTAATTCTTCATGCCAACATTATGAAACTCCCGAGACAGGGTCTGAGAAACTTCTAGATTGCGACGTTGTACACAGAGCAGCCACGGAAGCTCCCACGCCTTTTCCTCTATGCTCACCCACAATCCTTAGTGATTTATTTCATAGCGAATAAGTAGGCCTTAGTGGTTCCTTGAGTTCTTTCTGTGAACCAGCTACACAAATGAAAGATGTCTGAAGCGGGAGTCACGGAACCCTAATTTCCAGCTGGTGGGAGGTCACATTTAATTGAAGGCTCAGGACTGACATCTTCAGTGAATGAGCATATAGCCTGTGGGATCTGGCTGGACCTCCTGATAGACAGGAGGTACACCCAGTTGGTGTTTGCTGAAAACTGCTTGTTGTGTGGGGCACCCTGCCCACCTGCGTCTGGCTGTAGAAGTGTGCCGCCTTGAATGTATCAGGAAAAAAACAAAAAGGAAAATGTATTTTTATCTCTTATGTTAGGCATGTAAACAGTCTGGTTTCATGGAACACGCCCATGGGGGAGAATTTTTTCATTAAGTAAGAATTCTAGGACAGTGGTTCCGTGTGTTGGGGTACTTAGAATGAATCCCTTGTGAGATGATGCATAGTTTACGATCACTCCAGAGCCTGTCTAGGATCCAAAGATCTACATTTTACAAGTCCCTAAGCTGAGTTTGTCGCAGGTGGTCTGAGAGCTTCAGCTGCTTTGAAAAACAGGACTGCGGAGAAGAGTCTAACCTTGCTTGATTCTTCAGGGTACTCGGGAGAAAGCTGAACCCTGCAGACGTGCTGGCTTGGACCAGGGATCTGCATATACTCAGGGTGAGAAACACCACCTTTCAACTGCGGGATTCATCTCTGCATTTTCCCTGGCAACTTGAGGGCAGAGAAATCCCGACTCTGAGAGTCTTGCGGTTTCCTATGCTGCTTGGACCAGAACCATCTGACAAGACATCGTTCTATGCGAAATACAGAGTATTTGCACAATTCTCAGATCTTCTGAATTTGATGACATGAAACTGCCCCCCAACACCTTGCAACTTACTTAGTAGTCTGTAGGCTTAGATGAACGAGAACCTTTTGTGAGTTTGGTTAATGACTATCAGGATTTGGGACTATTTAAAGAAACAAAATGGAGACCTCTGCCATTTGAGTTCTCCATCTTGATTATTTCCTTGGTGAGGATAGGGACTAGCTGCTTTTAATAAGAATAATGATAACAGTAATAGTGCCAGGCAGTGGTGGTGCACGCCTTTAACCCCAGCACTCGGGGGGCAGAGGCAGGCGGATCTCTGTGAGTTCCAGGACAGCCAGAGTTACAACGGAGAAACCGTGTTTCAAAAAACCAAAAACTAAAACAGGAAAACAAAACAAAACAAAAAACAAAAAAAAACCCCAAAAACAGTAATGGTAAGGTAATGAGAATATTTTTCAGTGTTAGGACCAAACCTTGGGTCTTGCTCATGCCAGGCAGGTACTCTACCACTGAGCTGCGTTAATTTTTAATTCTTCTTGATTAAATTTTTGAGAGAGGGACTCACATAGCCTAGGCTGATTTTGAACTTGCGGAGGATGACTTTGAAGTTATGGGCATGTACCACCACGCTAGCTACCAAAACCAATTTTTTTGTTTATTTTATTTTTATTTTTTGGGTTTTTTTTTTGAGACAAGATCTCTCTGTTGCGACTCTGGCTGCCCTG
Organism: Cricetomys ansorgei; assembly: GCA_026225945.1. Taxonomy (NCBI): domain Eukaryota; kingdom Metazoa; phylum Chordata; class Mammalia; order Rodentia; family Nesomyidae; genus Cricetomys; species Cricetomys ansorgei. Next base: position 926,265 of record JAMJFZ010001039.1, read on the forward strand.
GAACTCACTCTGCAGACCAGGCTGGCCTCGAACTCACAGGGATCCACCAGCCTTTGCCTCCCGAGTGCTGGGATTAAAGGCGTGCGCCACCGCCGCCTGGCTCATCTATTTTATTTTTTTAAAAATATTTACTTTATTATTTTTATTTATGGATGTGTGTGTATTTGTAAGTACAGCGCTGGCATCAAGCCTCTGCTGGGACTGTAGGGATCGTGGGCCTGCCTGGTGTGGGTGCGGGGAACTGAACTCAGGCCCTCTAGAAGAGCAGTGAGAGCTCTTAGCCTCCGAGCTGTCTCCCCAGTTCATTTATTATTAGTTTTTTTTTTTTTTTTTTAGATTTATTTACTTTTATTTTCTGTGTATGGGTGTTTTGCCTGCACATATATGTGTGCCCTGTGCGTATGCCTGGTAACCCTGGAGACCAGAAGAGTACATCGGATCCTCTGGGACTGGAGTTACAAAGAGTTGTGATCCATCTGATGTGGGTGCTGGGAATTGAACCCAGGCCCTCTGAAAGAGCAGCCAGTGCCCCTAACCACTGAGCCATCTCCCAGCCCCTCCCCAACCTGCCCAGTTTTTCTGTATGTTCATTTATGTGTGTGTTTTGTGTATTTTGTTGTGAGACAGTTTCTCGATATGTAGTCCTGATTGTCCTGAAGGTCTCTATGTAGACCAGGCTGGCCTTAAACTCACAGAGATCCTCCCAGTTCTGCCTCCCAAGTGCTGAGATTAAAGGCATGTGACACCATGCCTGGCTCCCTTGTTTGTCTTTTAAAGACAAATATATTACAGTTTTTTAAAAATGTCCCCCCCCTTTTTTTTGAGAGAGAGGAGTTTTGAGTTAAATTCAGAAAGTGCCCACATTCATGGTCTCACCCTGGCTTGATGCCTTCTGTAGTCAGATTTCCCCAGCCCTCCCATGAAGTCCTTGCTGGCTTCCATATCGTCACAACGGAGCCTGCAGTGGGGACACGCGCCAGTCCGTAACCCTATTCTCCTCCTTGGCATTGACTTAGACAGAACAAACTAGGACAGCGAGCTTGCTGATGTGAAGGAAAACTGACCACTCCGCTAAAGGCTACCCTCGGAGTGCGTTTTCCACTGGGCTTAGGAGGGAGAAAGAGGTTGCCAGGATTGGGCCGTGGGCTTCTATTTAACTCTGGGGTCTAAATCCTTAGACAGTTCAGAGTTGAAAAACTGTGGATTTCCAGGCGCACATCTGACTCACCCAGTTGGATCCTCTAGGTGTGTACTGGAGAAGAACGCCTTTAAACCTGTCCAGGTGACTCTGACACTGTCCAAAGTGTGGAAACATTTTCTTTAATAGTTCCACATGGCCATTCAATTCCTACAAAATAGGGCTGGGATATTGTATTTCAAAGGGTTACTGAGAAATTGGCGCTATTATTCAGCTTACTAGAAGATGCAATTGATTTCTTCCTCTATGGTTTCTCTTTCCCTTCCTCGCCCTCTCATAGACGAAGGACAAAATATTTATGTGTTTGTTTGCAGCAAGGTCTCAGTACGCAGCCTGGACCGGCCTCAAGCGCGCTCTTATCTCACCTTGCAAAGTGCAATGCATCATTTGAGCTTCTCCTTGGGATTCTAACTCTGGAAACTGTCTTTTGTTTTCTTTGATAATTTGGAAAGAAGTGTATCTAAAAGGAATCTGACCTTATAGATAGGAAAATAATTCTATCTTTATTTTGTAGATAGGGAAAAGGGAGTCTGGGAACTTAACAGCTTGCGCAGATGGTCTGCATGTTAGCGCTAGGTTTTATTTTGAGACAAGATCTATGTAGCTCAGGAACTCGATATGTAGAACAGGTTGTCCTTGAACTCATAGAGATATGCTTGCTTCTGCATCCTGACTGCTGGGATTAAAAGTGTGCATCACCAAGCCAGGTCAGAACTAGGATTTGAATCCTGGCAAACCTGATGCCCAAATCCATGCTCTAACCCCTGTGAGACACCACCCTTGAGGAAGAAAGAATGGAGAGGTGACCTCCCATTCACAGCTTCCGTTTGTTTGTACTAGGAAAGCTTCAGTTGCAAGCACGCACGCACCTATGCCTTGTCATTACCTGGAAACATTTAGGAATCGTGAAAGTCCTCGTATGTGGTGACTTCTGGGTCCCTTGTTCGGAACAACCTGGTTGATATCTTAGGGACAAATATCTCTTTTAAACAAAATATTTTGCTTCTTAAGTGTGTGTGTGTGTGTGTGTGTGTGTGTGTGTGTGTGTGCACACGCACGCGTGCGTGCATGCGTGCCAGAAGAAGGGTCCGGTGTTCCTGCACAGGCAGTTGTGAGACACCCAGTGTGGGTGCTGGGAACCAAACTTGGGGCCTGGCTAAGAGCAGGAAGTACTCCAGCACTAAGCCGCCTCTCCAGCCCTGGCTGTCTGGTGTTTGATTGCCAAGTAGACAGGTTCCAGCCTGCAAGTGTGGTCTTTTTTTTAATTTTTATTTTTGGTTTTGACCTTTATTATGGTTTTAACAGCTAAACCAGACTTTGAACATCTTTAAAAAACGGGGTCAATGTCCTGAGGGATGAGTGTGCCCTTTAAAATGGTTCACCACAGTCCCCACCTCTCCCTATTGTTTCCTAACCAGGACTACATTCGGTTGGTCTCTGCCTGACACATCACAAACTCAGAGCCTGCTTTGGCTCTGACACATCACAAACCTCTTTGGTGAAGGCTGGAGTGGATCATAGATCACGGGCAGTTTATCCCTGTGACGGGGCACTGATGGCAGTAGTGTGAGGCTGTTGTTAAGAACCCAGCAGGGGGTCTGGGGCAGAGCTCAGCAGGTATAGTGCTTGCCGTGTAAGTGCGATGTCAGATCTCCAGCACCAATGGAAAGTAAAAGGCAGGTGTGGCAGTGTGAGCCTGTCACCCCACTGCTGAGGGCAGAGACAGCTGTCTGGGGTCAGTGAGAGAGATTGCTTCAAAAAATAAGGTGGAGACACAATTAGGAACACATCCTAACATCTGCCTGTGACTTCCACATGGCCGGCAGAGGTGAATCCACCCGTACACACATATACATACATATGACACACACAGACACACACATCATATGCGCATACATATGACACACAGCAGGCACACACATCACACACACATACATATGACACACACATATACACATCACACACAAACATTACACACACATATACATACACACACACATACATATCATACACAAACATACACACACATACACACACACACACACACATATACACACCTGCGTGCGCACACACACACACATACACACACACACACCACACAACATATACACTAAAAACAGTTAAAGTGTCAATAGGTTACCTGGTCTTTCACACACACACACACACACACACACACACACACACACACACAGCCTTCTTTAAGATTGAAGTTAGGCATGTTCCCATCTGCTCTCCAGTTCCCTCATCTTTCCCTGATTTCAGGCCAACATCATCAGATTTCAGTCAACTTAATGATGACACCAGTGTCGTCTAAACAGAAGTTCTGAGTCCCCTTTGCCCTTCTGTGGACGCCATCACCTGTTTTCCCCCTTGGGTCATTTTCAGTTAGGACACGAGCTCCCCAACCCCCTGGTCCTCGGCGCTCCTGGATAGGGCTTATCTGAGAGGAAGTGGATCTCCTGTGACATCCGCTGTCCTCCCAGTTGCCAAGGTTGGGCTGGCTGATCTATCCAGATCAAGGAGGTGACTTCCTCCTCATCTGCCCACGTGAGTCTCTGGTCAATGAAGCCAAAAAAAAGTTGGCCTTCTTGGCTTAAGGAGAAAGTGCTTTGGTCGAGGCCGTAGGAAGAGTAAGTCGCCCAGGAGGAAAAGCTAAGGGACTCTTGGCACTATGGGTTTGAGCTTGTCCTTTCTGGGTCTGGGCTTTTCTGTCCTTTCTGTCCTTTCTTTGTCAAAACTCTGGTGGAGAGTGGCAGTGGTTCTGTCAGGGGAAGGTCATTTCAGCTTGTGAGAGAAGTCAGAAAGGATGTGTCCAAGTCCAGAGGGCGCCATCCCCCTCCATCTCTGTGTGAGATGAGAGCTCATTGGTCATGCCGAAGCACAGGGCTCTTCTGCCCTTGAACAGGGTAATGCAGGTAATGCAGGGCAGTACAAAGTCATGCAGGGCATAATTTTGCAGACACGTGGTGAGGCAGATATTAGCATGTCTTCCACCCTCTGACAGTCGGGTGGGGTCATGTGACAGGCTTCAGTCGTCTCTTTGTGAGCCTGAGTGACATTTGCTCAGCAGTGAAAAACCCACGTGGGTTCTCTGATCCCACTCCCAGCCGTAGCCTGACATCACTTCCTGCTCTAGAAAGGGAGGTTGGGAAATTAGAGCCCACGGCTAAAAATACCTGTTTTTATAAATAAAGTTTTACTGAAATGCAGCCACACCGATCATGCCTGTGTCCCAGGTGCAGAGCTCGGTACTTGGGAAAGAGGTGGTGACAGCACGCGTCCGGCCAGCCCTAGAATGTTCACTACCACACCAGAGCAATCCAGTCCTAGGGTGTGAGGACTGGCCCTGGTGTGCCAGATTGAGGGTTGTAGAGAGCACGTTCCTGAGGGCCTTGCTGATGGAACCTTGGTTCCAGGCAGCACAAGAACAGCTGAACCCCTACAACGTGGGCCAGAAAGAAGGGGAAAAGCGACTTCATCCTTGCTGGAGAGTCCCTGGTTTACCTTGGGATGGTATTTAAGGGTCAGACGCATCCCTTGAGCCTGGGGCTGGTTAACAAGGTCCACATCCTGCGTTAGCGGCTTGTCTGTTTATAGTTTGGTGGGAAACTAAGCAGGAGGAACTAACTAGGGACAATATGTGGGCAACGATGGCCGTCACGACTAAAGATGGCTACAGTCATGTCAAGCTCAATCCATCTCTTCTTCCCTAGATGGAACTGCTAGAATATACTGTTTCCTTAACAGGGGAGCCATCGACAGCCCGGGTCTCTGGATGACCGTGGAAGAGAGACCTTGCACTCACCCCGCATGTAACATGAAAGCCCCATTGTTTCATTCTCAAAGCCTGTCTCACCCTATCCCGACAGATGTCCACGGGCATCCGAGAGAAGCGCTTACTAATGGGAAGGAAGGGTTCAGGAAGCCTACTCACTTCCTGGAGAAGTGCACCGCGCAGGAGACACCGATGATGACCAGGCCGATGATGATCGAGGCGATGGCCACCCACTTGGCATTCCGCCCCAGCCTCCTGGCTCCTTCGTAGTCTCCGTCATTGTAGCTGTTCAGAGACTGGGGGACACAAAGGAAGAGCGGGTGACCATAGAGGACCCACAAGGGAAGGCAGGAGCCTTCCCAGGCTGTCGTGATGGAACGGCTCTAAGGAGCCATTGGTGACAGCACGTCCCAGTGTCAGACTGCTGGGAGAACACCATGCTTATCACCTCCGCCCGGAAGCCTTCCCTCAGTCCGAGGCCTCTGTGTTTCCTGCTGACTTCCACCAGACGACTGGGTTTTGGTCTCTCTCTCCCATCGAGGGACTATGTGGACGGTCATGCTTGCCTATCTCACTCATTCCAGGGCGACAGTTCTCAGGCCCTGCTTGTCAAGTGGATGACACTCAATACACATCTGTAGGATGCGAGGACCAGCCGGCCTTGCGCATTAGGGCGGCCATTGCAATGTACGACCTACAGTCCAGGCAGCTGGCCCCCAGTTCTCACATAGTTCATTTGGATCAAAGCCACACCCATTTGGTTACTGTCGATTGCGGATGCTTTTGTGCTACAATGAAAGCGTTAGGAACTTGGGACAGAGACTGTGGCATTTGTCAAGCCCAGGCTATCTGCTGTTTGGCTATTTACAGAAAGCATTCAGCCATCCCCACACTAGTCATGCATCTCTATGCGCAAGTCAAAGCCATCTTTTAACTGCTTCCCAGAGACACAGATTGTCAGGCTGTAAAAACGTTGCAGCAGATGAGAATCGCTACTCAAGCCTTGGTCCTCCTTCCTCAGATCTCTAGCCATCCCGGGTCCTTTTCTGTGCATCAGTGAGTCCGCCAGGACCTGGGATGCTAAGAGATTCTATCTGAGCAGCCGTGATAGCTGCAGCGAGTTACCCACCTTTCCAAGGCTCGTGGTCCTCATCTGTGGATTGGGGTGATAGCAGAAGTAGCTTCACACAGAGGAGTCAGTAAATTAGCACGGGAAGTGGTCAGTGTTGACCTGGCGTGCTCAGTGAGCACCAGCCTTTACCGTGAATTGGCTGCTACGCCTACCTCGGTCTTATTTTTTTATTTTTTCGACACAGGGTTTCTCTGTTGTGACCTGGAACTCACTCTGTAGACCAGGCTGGCCTCGAACTCACAGAGATCCACCTGCCTCTGCCTCCCGAGTGCTGGGATTAAAGGCGTGCGCCGCCACCACCGCCTGGCTCCTCTGTCTTATTTTAAGGCTTTGGGTGTCTAGGAGCGTGACAGGATCAACTCTACCATCTCCAGGATCAGAATCTCTGAGGACCCAAGTCCAAGGAGGTGTTTTAGATGCTTCCCAGTTAAAAACCACTGCACAGAACACTAGGAATTCAGATTCGGACCTTATGATCTAGCTTGGAGTTCTGAAGATTCGGACCATCCGCCCTGTCAGATCCCCATTGTTCCGTAAGTGCTCGGAAAACACAATTTAGAGGTTAGTCGCAGTGATGATCGGAGTAACAAAAGGAAAAATGATGAATCCCCAGACAATGTTAACCCTTGACTGTTTAGACAAGAAAAATCTTGCGTTCTCCAATAGCAGCAGCCACAGTAAGAAGGGGAGACAAACAGCCAGGCGGACCGACCCGTGCGGGCACCTATCAGCAGGCAGCTACTGACCGGCACACACCTGTTATCAGGGCATCGCCGGCGAGCTCGGGCGAGAGGTGCAGGCTCTGGGCTACTTGGCTTGATTGGTGCAGGTCAAGGAAGCCACGCCGGCCACCAGGACAAGCTAGGGATGTTTCCCTTCCCACCTTGATCACCTACAGTCGGTGTGGCACCTGCACGTGACCCTCCTGCTCGGGAGCCACCCTCTCTCCCAGACTCTCAGAGACCCTGAATGAGGCTGCTGCTGACTTGAAACAGACTGGAAACTTCTTTGTGTCAAGGAGGGAGTCTCCTCCCCACATACCACTCTTGCTCTGAATTCCTTCTCCTCTCTGGGTTCTCGGAGAAGGACTCTCCTTGGAAAATCCACGGGACAGATGGAAAGGCTACAGGGGAGAGATCAGGGCAGGAGACCATAGGATCCCAGGATTCCCATCTAAGGGACTTCTGTTATGGTGGGGGGATCAGCTTAAGGGTGGATGCAAGAGTTCCTTTCCTCATAGCTGTGACAAAATACCCTACGGAAGCAGCTTACGGGAGGCAAGGTTTACCTCCGCACATGGCTTCCAGTCCAGTGTGGCAGGGTGTTGGGGGGAGAAGGCACGGTGGCTGGGGCTGCCCACACGGAATGGGAGTAGTGGCTTGTTCACGCTGTGGTGAAGACCAGGAAACAGAGCTGGGTCAGAACCAGAGGTGGATATAACCGCCAAGAGCCACCCCTGCCAGCTGGGCCCCTCATCCCCTCAGTGGGCATGGCCGGCTGGGGACCGAGTGCTGGAACACATGAGCCTTGGGGGACTCTTCACACCCGTGCCGGTTAACAGCGGAGCCAAACAGGAGGAATGCTCCGGCCCTGCGCAGCGCCAGGGGTGCGCCCGGGGCTGCAGGCACTCTGGGCAAGGGCTCCGCACCCCAGCTACAGGCTGGCTTCTCTAACTTTTCTTTTCATTAGAACGCCATCCTAAGGGTCTCTTGGCAGAAGTGACAGACTGAAGTTGGGTTTTAGAGAAAAATGCATGCTTTATAAATCTTTTTTTTTTTTTTTTTAAAGAGCTCAGAATGCAAACTGTGCCATCCCAAATGAAAGAGCGGGAAAGGATCCCTGCTGGCCCTGGACACCTAAAGGTCACATGATCTCGAGCGGATTCTTTCCTTGACGTGTGGGCCGCGAGGACTGAACTCGGTTGTCAGGCTTGGCGGCACGTGCATTTACCTGCTGAGCCACCTCATTGGCCCAGTTTATATGATCTTATTCTTTTAAAAATTATGAATGCAAGCCAGGCGGTGGTGGCGCACGCCTTTAATCCCAGCGCTCAGGAGGCAGAGGCAGGCAGATCTCTGTGAGTTCGAGACCAGCCTGGTCTACAGAGTGAGTTCCAGGACAGCCAGACTCACAACAGAGAAACTGTGTCTCGAAAACCAAAAAAATAGAAAAATAAAATAAAATTATGAATGCAATTCGGATACCTGCCAATCACTCAGACACTACAGAAACAAACAGAACGTAAAAGTTCATTTACTCTTACCCCTCAGTGAGGCAGCTTGGTCTTTTAAATGTCTCACCCACAAATCCTGTGAAAATAAATCTGACACTTGCTCCAGCTTCCATTTGATGACTAAGTGTGCTCCCATTGAGGTTAGGAGAAAGAAACCTGCGCCCCGGGGTAAAGCCAGAGTAACAAGCCCTAGTGTCTGTTCCTGGCTCCTCCCAGGTGGATACCTCTCATGTTTGCAGCAAGTCTCTGCAAAGACAGTTCCGTCCTTCCCCCTGCGAGGCTGGTGGCTGAGCAGAGGCTGCAGAGCCCGCGCTTTGATTTCACTGCGAGCAGACTGATGTAAATCCTGGGTGCCTTAGCGGATCTGCCCTTGACGTTTTCTCTAAACGTGTCTTGTGCTTTTCTTTTGGCTGGTTGGGCCTTTTGAAACTGGACTTCCCTGCATTTCTTTCTAGGTAAATCCAATCCTCCCCCTCCCCCCTTACTCCTCTTCCCCTCCGCCTCCCTCCTCTTCTCTCTTTTTGTCTTTTCCCTTCCCTTCCCTTTCTCTTCCTCTACCCCCCTTTTCTAAATGTATTGGCTCCTGCTGTAGTTCAGTTCTGGAATGTTCCCCAATGGGTCACATGCAGCAGGCTTGGTCCTCAGCCTGTGGTGCTGTCAGGGAGCAGTGGATCCTTTATGAGGCAGGGCTGGGAGGCTTTAGGCCACTGAGAATGTGTCCTTGAAGGGCCAGGTAGAATCCTGGTCTCTCCCCTCCAATCTCTCTCTCCCTCTCTTTCTCCCTCCCTCCTTCCCTCCCTCCCTCTCTCCCTCCCCATCTTCTGTGAGGGGAGTCACTTCATCTGCCTTGTGTTCTGTCATGACACAGTTGCCTCTTCACAGACTCAAAAGTCACAGGACAAACTGATCACACGCAGAAGCCTCTAAAACTCTGAGCCAATGCAAACCCTTTCTCCTTGTAAGTTGGTTGGAGGGTTTTTTGTTTTTTTTTTTACATTACATGGAAAGCTGGCTGACACTGCTTCTGACTTTTCCCGTGACAAAATAGCAACGGTTCTAGACAGCAGTTGTGGAGCATTAGTGCCCGACATTGTGTTAAATGTGTGTTAAATCCTTTTCAGGGATTATCTCATTTACCCTCGGCTCTCTGAGGGAAGGAGTTTATCACTACTGTTTGACTGATGGGCAAATCGGGACACAAGTTTAAGCCATTCACAAAAATCCACATGGCTTATTTGCTTAAGAGAGACTGTGTGTGTGTGTGTGTGTGTCACACACACATAGACATAGCTGATTGTTTTATTTTTCTCTGTTTCAAAACTATGACTCATTGGCTTCTACCTGCTACAGGGTAGACAGCCTCCCAATCTGATGCTTTCTAGTTCTGCTGTAGCCCTGTGTTCTGCTCCCATTCGTAACTCAAGAGACTGAGTTTCAGTGACAGACTCTCTCCCCTTAACGCTGTGCTATGGCTGTATTCTTAGGGAAAAGTTATTTATTCATTTCAAGGGCTTTTTGTGTTGCCCAGGCTGGTCTTGAACTCAGGACACTTCTGTCTCGGTCTCCTGAGGGTTGGGATTAAAGGTGTCCACCACCATGCCTGGCTATCTGCTGTTTATTTAATGTGTGTGTGTGTGTATGTGTATAGGGCTGGTACATGCGTGCGCATATGCGTGTGGGGCCGGAACACAACCTTAAGTGTTGTTTCTCAGGCGCCCACCTTTTTATCGAGACAGGGTCTCGCACTGGCCTGGAGCTAACCAAGGCCAGGCTACCTGGCTAGAGAGCTCCACTGATCTTCCTGCCTCTGCTTCGCTGTCCATTATTTGTAAACGGATATTTATGGAGCCTGGACATGGCGTGCAAGTTCCTTCTAAGTTATAGATCACAGAATTTCACAGACAAACCACTCTTCCCTCTATCTTAGCCGAAGCCTGGGCAGTAACGAACAAACCAGTCCAAGCTCCGCAGCCCGTGGAGTCTCACAGAGTATGTTAGCATTCCCTTCTCTTGGTAATTTCTAACGCTGGCTGAACTTTAGAATTGCCTGGGAAGAGAGTGCTTTAAAACATTCCTGGGTTCCGGCCTTCTTCAAGAGTAATTATATCAGAATCTTTAGGGGTGGACTCCAAGGATTTTTTGCTTGTTTGCTTCCTTGAGACCGAGTCCAGGCTAGCTTTGAACTTGTGATGTTTCTGTCTCTGCCGCCAGGGTGCTGGGATTACAGGCATGCGCCATCGCATTCGGATGCTCAATATTATTATTTTTCAATCTTCCAGAGCCATTTTGAGGCGTGGCATATTGATAACTGCTGCTTAGATGAACGGGCGTTCGCTCATCCAGGAGCTGCTAGCAATGCCTCACACTGCTCGGGCTCTCGTGCCCCTCACATCCTGGTGGGGACAGAGAATAAACAAGCGAGCACGCGGCAAATGAGAGGACTGCAGAATATTGTTAAGGCAGGAAACATGGAGAGGAAGAAGGGAGCTGGATGTCAGGCCGAGACCTGAAGAGCTGAGCAGGCATCAGGCGTGTAGAGAGCAGGAGGGAGGAGGCCCTGGCTAGGAGGACAAGGCAGAGGTGCGAGAGCACGGCTGGAGGCCCTGAGGAAATGCAATATGGCTGAAATGTAGGGAGAGAGAAGGGGCATGTCCACAGTAATAATCATATTACAATAGTAATTTGCATTTGCTAAGTGCTGTGCCAGGTACCGTGTGAGGCATGGGTGTGTGTGTGTGTGTGTGTGTGTGTAAAAAACAATTTTATCTTGCTGTACTCCTCAGAAAGCCAAGACTCAGAGACTCAAGTGACGTGACTACAAGCTTAAGCAAGAGGCCCTTCATCAGCCAAGCCTTTACCTTAGCCACTTCAACCTCCTCGCCAGAACCTAAGAGAAATCGATACCACATGGCTGACTTGATTATAACTTAGGACAGCGCTATCCGCTGGTCAAGAAAGTAAGGAAAATGGGTTTCCAAGCTGTGCCTCTAAGCTCACTGTGTTGACAGTTTGTTCATTGTTTTTGGTCCTTAACTGCTATGAAATTTCTACATTTATCCTCAAACAAAATTAGCACCCCCCCCCCACCAAACACAAAATATTAATGACGGAAAGACATTATGAGGTCTTATGTGGTTAAGCTGCCTGGTCATTCTGGTTTAAGTGAGCCAGTTTGTAAAGTGCTCAGGACAGTGGACGGTGAGGTAGGTTTAGCCCTCCCTGACGTTACTGTGCTGGTTTGTAGATGGAAAAATCGATAACTCGAATTGTACTGGTTGCCGACGATGAAAGCGAATGAACATTTAAAGGAGAACTGTGTACAAAAGTGTGCACCACAGGTGCGAAGCTATTATACCAGTTACCACTTGTTGTTGTTATTGGTGGCTCTGGGGGTCAGACCCAATTCCTGGAAGGTAAGAGGCGCACGCTCTACATCTGAGCCATGCCCAGAACGTTACTCCTAGAACTCCGAGTCGGTTGCCTAACTTCTGTGTGCCTTTCGCCAGAGGTGCGTGCCGGTCCGAAAAGTACCCACTTCGTGGAATCTCCAGCAGAGACCGTGAATGCATGTGCTAAAAGCTCTCAATGCCTGTTCTGCCAGGACATCCAACCAATAGCAACTATTTTCTGTTTCCAGCCCCCAGAAGGAAGATAGGCTGCTGGTTTTGTTGAGCATTCCCCAGACCATGAAGACATTGAAAGCTACAGTCTGTTCATTCATTCAAAACGAATTGAGCTACAGGCATTTACTAGTCGGTGCAGTAGGTGCTGGGGCTCTAGCCAGGAGTGAATGAGGCGGACAAGCTCCTTGCCCTCAGAGTCGAAGCATCAACGTGTACAATCACCACTCAGACGCAACATTAAAAACGGCAGCAGTGTACAATGGTGTGTACCTGTAGTCCCAGGTATCCTGGAGACCGAGGCAGGAGGATTGTTTAAGTCTAGGAGTTCAAGACAAGCCTGGGTGAAACGCCAAGAACAAATTTCAGATGACAACAACAAAAAAGCAGAAGCCTTACGTCCTTCTGAGCAATTATCTGTGCCGGGAATTTCTGCTTTTGTGTAGCTGAACTCAAAGAAGATGAAGATCGTAAGCGCAGCCAGGTTTCCTCGCTCGTAAAAAAAAGGAGAGCTCCTGCTCAGGGGCCAGCTGTGAGGGTGAGAGGAGGAGCAGAGAGGAGGCCAGCCCCGGCTCATTTAACACTGGAAACAATGCAGAAAGCTGGGTGTCAACACACCCGGTGTGAGGACGGGGGCATCTAGGCGGGAGGAGTTAGGATAAGGGGCAGAGCTGGGATTCAGCATTTGACATTGCGTTCAAAGGCTGAAGTGATCTGGTGCCTGCCTTTGAGTCTGTCCCTAGCCCAGCGTCCCTGTTAGAGACCAAGGGATCGAGGGAGGGAGGGACACTTTGACTAAAAACCCTCTCAGTGATTAACCAGACCTCTCTGAGGATCACAAAGCAGAAAGAGAAGAAATGCCAGACTACCCACATGATGGGGGGGGGGGGGAATGCATCTGCTAACAATGTATGCTAATAACCAACATATATAAGGAACTCTAATTATTAAACAACAAAAGGAACCCAGATTAAAAACTGACTGAAGAACTGAATAGACATTTCTTCAAAGATGACAAACGGCCAATAAAAAAAAAAAAAAATAAGGAGATGCTTGAGATCATGGGTCATCAGGCAAACAAAAGCCTGGGAGACACCACTGACACCACTAGGCCAGGCTGAAGAAGACAGGCAATGGGAAAGACTATTGAGGATTCAGAAAAGCTGGAGCCCTCATTCAGGGACTGGTGGGAATTTGAAGAGACACAGCTGCTTTGCAAGTGGTCTGTCAGACCTCGGAAGGTCACACGGCTAGCTCACAGTGATGGCTGGAAGATGCTCCTAAGAAAACTGAAATACGCGATCACACAGAGCTTACGCTCAAAGACCCAGGACAGCACCGTATGTTAGAGCCCTGACAGAAGGAGGCTCAGGGAGGAAGGATTTTTTTTTTTGGCTTGTGGTGTGGTGGGTACAGTCCATCATGATGGGGGAGGCATGGTGGCCAGGGTTCTGTCAATGGCAGCAGCTCAACTTGTCACATCTTAGCTGATCAGGAAACAGAGAGCTCATCAGAAGTGTGGCTGGACTACAACCACCTCTGCATGCCATGCCCCCCACCCCAAAGGTATCACAACCTCTCTGAATAGTGTCACCAGTTATGGATCATGTAGTGGAACAATTGAACTTATTCTTAAATATTGTAAAGCTACATGCACTATCTGTGCAATGAAATGAACTTTAAACATCTGCTATGTCTCAAAGCAGGAGCTGCTGGAAGAAGGTCACCTTCCTTACTGTCAGAAGCAGTTTTCTCTGTGTGGATGGGCTGCTGCTTTATGGAATGCAGAAAAAAAGCTTGTTTGAGGAACTGGTAATTGTCTCTTAGAAGAAGCACTTGATGTTCAAAATTACCTTGCCCTCTGTGATCTCAATGTTGAAGGGATTTGATTGTTTTAGTGCTAATGAAAGGGATTTCTGTGGTTCCTCCAGCAGCATCCAACAAGGAAAAGGGAACACCTATGTCTCTAGGCCTTGACTTTAGCCTAATGGCATCAAGGTCGGTTGGCTGTCATTGGGGGATTTGGACTACAGGGTTCTGTCCGTTAATGAAAACAAGACCTTTGTATCGGTGCCTTTCCTCAGTGAAGGGTCTGAAATCCATGTAGTCAGAGTTCAGTCCATCATAGATGCTGGTCTCTCTTCCTATGTCATTCAGGTTTCCATCTGGGAGATTGTCTTTTTTTTCCTGACTGGATCCACTCGCGAAAAATTCCATCAATAGGATCAGGTGTTCAAACAAGCCGGTGGAGAACATTTTAGATCCAATCCATAATAGGCCCCAAGTGGATCAAGTCTAAATGTTCATTCACAAATGACAAAGGAAACAAACTCTGGTCCAGAGTATTGTTTAGCCTTAAAGAGAAGAGAGTGCTAGTGCTGGAAACATAAGTGGACCTTGAAAAACAGCATACAAAGTGGCAGAGGTCAGAGGTGAACGGTCACAGAGTGTGAGATTTCATTTTAGCGGAATATCCAGCATAGACAAATGTGTAAGGACAGAAGGCAGATTGGTCTTTGCCTGGTGGGGTTGGAGAGAGAGTGAGAACAGACAAGTGTGTTCACCTGCTGAGCCCTCCCACCAGCCCTCTGGTCTTGTGAGCTGCAATACTGAAGTCTTAGTATCGAAATATGTTCCCTTTTATTTAAACTAACTTTTCTCTTTTCCAAAGGCAAACTCCTCTTACCCCTTTATTTCCTGTATCTGTGGCTAGCGAGAAGTGGAGCTTTGTCTTTGCACATCTCTCTCTCTCTCTTTCTCTCCCTCCCTCCCTCTCCCTTCCTCTCTCCCTCCTTCTCTCCCTCCCTCCTCCCTGTCTCCCCTCTCTCTCTTTCCTTGTATCCTCTCCTACACTAATATCTGATCACAGCCGGAGTCCTTTGGACTCAATGCGAGAACTCTATGTAGACCCGCATTTTAGACTCTAAACTCCTTCACAACCGACTTCCATCAAAATAGCTTGATGGACACTTAGTGGATATTTTCGGTGGCAGCGTCTGAAATTTTCATAGCAATGTAATTTCACTTTGTATGCATGAAAGTTACTCTCTTTACTAAAATAGACTCAGGAAGGTGACACTAGGGGGCAAAATTGAAGACCCCCTGAATGTGGGGATGTCTTGTTTAGATTTTGCCTGCTCCTGAGTTTCTTAGCCTGAAAGTGTTCCTGGGAATCTGACACTGGGCTTCCAGAGGGCAAGGTGTATTTCTTCTTATTAGATGAACTCATTCCCGCTCGTCTGTCTCTTTCTTAGGCTAGTGGGTTTTTTGTCTCCATAAATATCTCCAAGGACAAATGAGAACCGCCCTTTTGCCCGTCATTAAAGCCAAATGCCAGGGAGGGATTCGGCCAGGGTTGATGGAGAGTAAGAGATGATGTCCGTATCCACAAGGCAAGTCTGTTAATGGAGACAGCGTTTAAGCCCTGTTCCTATCAAAGGCCGTGCACGGCGTCATCACGCCGGTTCAAGAGACTGAGCAGAAGGAGCAAGGATGGTTGTTTTTGGTTTTGCCCGCTGGTGTCACCTTCCTGAGTCTGTTAAGCCGGAGAGTAACTTAATGCTAGGTTTCTGAGTACAAACGTCCACTGGTGCCGTCCCACACAGTGATCAGACTTTAGAAATAGCAAGGCAGGAGCCCCTTGGACGGCGTGCCAGCGCTATATAAAGTCGGTGGGCGCCTTCAAACGATGTCAGACTTTCAGTAAGGCCTTTGTCCTCTGGGACCACCTACTTGTTCCTCAGAGCTTCAGACTTCAGACACAGAAATAACTATGAAGTCACAGGTGTTCATAATCTTTCTTATTTTTATTTTTTATTTTAAAAAATTGTTTTTTTGATAGGGACTCATTATATAACCTTGACCGGCCTGGAACTTCCTGTGCAGATCAGGCTGACCGCTCAAACTCGCAGAGACCCACCGGCCTCTGCCTCTCTGGTGCCGGGATTAAAGGCGTGTGCCGCCACATCTGGCTGAGGTGTCCATAATCTTAATACCCGCTTAACAGTTACATGGAAAGCACCAGAGAGGGCCCAGAGGAGTCATCTGGAGAGACCTGACAAATTATATTCGCAGTTGTGGGCATGCTCAGTGACAGAGTACTTTCCTAGGCTGCACAAAACCCCGGGTTCATCTCTAGCATAAATAAAGAGGAAGAAAAAATAAAGGAAGTCAGACCTCCAGCTTTTAGTTGAAGCTGGCCTTGCAAGTCCTTAGGCAAGTCTACACGGCCTGAGACCAGCCATCTCCATGTTCTGCTGGGTCACTGGGAAAACCTCCTGTCTGGACCTGACTCACATTCACCTGAAGCTCAGTTCCAATGGATGAGCGGTGCCTGCTGGATCCTGGGTCACACGGGAAGAACGCACAGTTTGGTGTCTCTCTCATTCTGTGGTTATTCATTTTCTCTGTGACCACAAATCTTGTCTTCTTCAGAAGGTGTGGTCAGGTTCAGGGCAGGTCTGTGGCTTCCTGCGAATGGCTTTGGACCAAGTATCCATCACTGACGGTGTCTTCTGTTGGTTTATAAAGACAACCAGTAGTAGTCATGTTTGCTTCTTTTCTGCATTGGATACTTTTTCTGGATTTCACGGATAGTAGTGGCTTCAGTGACTGTTAGTTGTGACCTTAGTACCTGTTAGAAATGCCTCCCGGGAGGAGACGTTTATTTTGGCCCAGTCTCTTAGAGGTTCGGCTCCTTGTGGCAGGAGCCACAGAATGGCGAGTCGGGGAAGCTCTGTTCCTGGCAGTGGGGGTGTGCAATGGAGGTGGTTCACATCATGATGGACCAGGAAGCAGAGAGCGTGCACAGGAGCCAGGGGTCCCTACAACCTTCAGAAGCTCACGCCTATGGACCTGCTTCCACAGGATAGCCTTGGCATCATAAAGGTGCTGACATTTCACCATCACCTGGTGAACAAAGGCTCCGCCCCTGCATCTGCGGGGGACAGTTCAGATATACTCTCTTTGATGAGGTTGAGAACAGCTTCCCATGGCTTCCTGGTGTTTGGCAGGCAATATTTTTGATATCTCGAATGTCTGAAGGCGTCTTTATTCTCTTCTTGAATAATTATTTTGGTATCCCTGGAATGAAGTTGGGAGTAATTCTCTTTCCGGATCTTAGGTCATTGTTTGCATTATGGTTTAGCTTTCTGCATCACTGGCAGGAATTCTGAAGTCCTTGTGAATTCTAATGTGGCGGTTTGTAGATTCGGAGAGAAATCTTACCCTTAAATATCGGAGGCTTCGCCATGATGCGCATCTGTGAATGTCTTTGTTTGAACCATTTTATAGCTTACTGAGGGATGCTTTCAAACTGGGAGGTCACGTGTTCACTTCTGGGAACTTTTCCTGTATTGTTTGATCATGTCTTCTTTTACATTTTCTTTTTTCTAGAACTTTCTTGGACTGCTAGATTTCCGGGGATTATTATATTTTCACATCTCTTCTTGCTTCTCTTAGGGGGAATATTTCCTTTCTCTGTTTCTTGTTGTGGTAAAATACATGTCGATTAAAACTGACCGTTGAAACGATTTTGGCTCTCGCAACACTCACGTCGCTGAGTGCGGCCACCGCCGATGTCTGTCTGAGACTTTTCAGAACTGAAGCTCTGCACTCTTTAAACAACTTCCATTTCTCCTTCCCCTAACCCCTGGCGGCTACCACTGTATTCTCTGCCTGTGTGAATTGGCTGCTTTAGATCCTTCATATGCATGTAGTAGTCATACAATATTTGGAAATAGTTCATTGGTGACTGATTTCTATTACTTAGCATACTGTCTTCAAGGTGCATCCAGCCTATAGCGTGTTAAAATGTTTTCCTTTTTAATTGGTGAAATAATACATATATATATATATATATATATATATATATATATATATATATATATATATATATATTCTACTGAAAGACACTCGAGTTGCTCCTAGAGTTTTTTATCCTTTTGAATTTTGCATTTTGTTCTTGTGGTTTTAGAACTTCCGATTTAACCATTTTTATATGATATGCCCTCATATTTTAAAATATTATATTTATCATTATTCATGGGCACATATGTGCGGAGGTCGTGGGTCAGCTTTCAGGAGTCAGCTCTCTTCCGTTGTGGGTTGTGGGGAATTGGATTCAGGCCTCGGAGGCTCCTGCAGTAAATCCTTTACCCCAGTCAGCCATCTTGCGTCTTACAGTCTTACATTTTTGATTACCAATGCCTCTTCTCTGAGTCTTCTGTTTTCTTCAAGATGTTCTTGCCCTGTGGACACAGCCCAGTTTCGTACCTCTCTGAGATAAGATGTTAATCATCTGCTCTTGACAGTTTCCTTTACTTCTTGAATTATTTTTTGTTGTCTATATTCTACTCGGTTGAGGAGAGTCCCTCAGGCGTCAGCTGATCTCTGGTCATGGTTTCCTATTTGAAAGCGAGACACTGACAGGCTTCTTGGGAGTTCTGCTTATGAGGACGGAGCTTATCGGCAGCTGGGCAGCCTGCGGCATGGCTGGGTGTGGTTGCCACCGCATCTCTGGGGGTCTCCTGTGATGGTACCTACTGATTGTCAGCCTGACAGCATCTAGACTCACTTAGGAGACAGACCCTTGGGAATGTCTGCAAGGAAGCTTCTAGATTAATTTAATTGAGAAGGGAAGACTAACCCCAACAGAGGACAGCATTTTCTCATGGCTGGGGTCCTGGATTGCATGAAAAAATGTGAGTGTGGGTCTACTAGAAAACCAATTTGTTCCGGTCCTCTTCCCATCTTCTCGATGTCAGCCAGAGGATCATCGCTAGATATGGACCTTTGACCTTGGCACAAATAAAATTCCCTTGCCTCTTTTCAACAACTAACACGCAGACAGTCACTCCCCCTCAACCCCGCCCCCCGCACAAATTCTTTCCTTTTTGCCCTTTGAAATCATTATCATGAAGTTTATCAAGCCCGTCTTTACAGGACTTGAATGAGAAACTGCTTCTCATACTCTTCAGAGCGTGCACAGCAGCTGGCCTGTAGGAGGCGCTGTTTCGAATTTTGGCTTCAATTGTTTCATATTCTGCTTGTGACGAATGATGTCTCCCGATGCCAAACCTCCCCATCTGTGTGATGATCGTTGCACACACCTAGTGCAATGCTGTGAGCTCAGCGTGATCAGCACGATTGATTTTGTCTCTTATGACTGTACCGCTCAGTGTTAAGCAAGGTACACACGCCACCTACAACGGCATGGACCCACCAACCCAGCAAACTCAACAGGGCGAGACGGGAGGCTCATGAGTTCACTGCTAGCCTGGACTCTAAAGGGAAACTGCCTCAAACCAACAGCAGCAGCAGCGTCGACAACCCCAGACACACAAACACGACGCCACCACGGCCGGCAAGGTGGTAAAGCAGTTGCCACACAAAGTCAGAGGACCCGAGTTCAATCCACAGGCGACTCTGCAAAGTTGTCCTCTGACCTCCACCTGCGAGCTGTGGCGGGAACTCCCTCCCATGTCACACACACACACACGCACCCGTACAAACAAATAGTTAAAAGTAAAACTAAATTAAAGCACCAAACCGAAGCAAACAACAGCAACGCACACACCGACATCCCGTCCTGCCCCCGCTTCTCAGATGAAGGACCAAGGCTGTAAACAGATGTATGGAGCTTTCCTGAAGCTTTCTGTGTGCAGTCACACGGTGTCCTGCTGTGAAGCCTCTGGGAAAAGCTTGGGAAGAGAGGCTTCTCACCCAAGGCCAGCTCAGGCTGCATCGTCGGCATCCAACCTGTAGCTGCCAGCCAGAGTGGTAGCTGATTTTGGACAGTGAAAGGGAAAGCCTTTATAGGTTTTGTTTTTTCCTAGGCAGCACTGGGGAAGAGCGAGTTAGCTGCTTCATGAATAGACCAGGCTGGAAGGTTGGCACCGGTGCCAGCCCTTGCTGCCGGGAGAGTTTGGCAGCCCACAACTCCTCCAGCCTCTCTGAAAGTGAAACCCCAAACAAACCCAGTGTGGGATACCCGGATACCCGGGGAGAGGAAGGAGGTGAGGAAGTCCTGGATGTTCTAACGGAAAGGGTCTGATGGCTTCCGCGGGGAAGCTGGAACAGGAGCAGAACGGACACGCGGATCCATCAACACCTTCCTTCACGCGTGCGTTCATTTTGTAACCCTTTCTAAGACTGTCCACGTGTCAGGCTCTCCGGCAGCTGCTTCCGCAGCACCCACAGGTAAGCAGGGCCACCCTCCCTGTCCTCACACAGCTTGCAGTCTGTGTGGCGGGGGGGGGGGGGGGGACGCAGACAACACACATATCGGATAAAATGAGGGCCAACCAGATGACCCAGCTAGCAAGGGAACCTGCCGTGCTCGCCCGCCCGGTGATACAAGTTCCGTCCCTGGAACCCCCGTAAAGGTGGAAGATGGCAAGAAGCGACCCACAAAATTGTCATCTGCCCTCCGCTCACCTGCTGTATGTGCCCCCCCCCATAAAAACTTACAAGTCTTAATATAATATATTGGGTGGAGAGAAGTAACTTGCACCAAAGACAGCAGGGAAGGGAGCCTACAACTTGGAAAGGGCTTTGGTTTTAAACTTTTGATCAGATCTCATGAAGTGACATTTAAACAAGGAAAATAGTAATCGTAGTAGTAGTAGTGATACTATTATTATTATTATTATTATTATTATTATTATTATTATTGTAGTAGCAGTAGCAGTAGTATTGCAATGCTGGGCACCCTTCTAGGTGTGTCATAGTTATCCCATTAATACTTAAAAGTCACCCGGAACTATACCTATGATAATTCCCATTTTATAAAGAAACCGAGATTCAGAGATCTGCACTGCTGCCTGGAAACCACAGGGCTGACAAGCAGCGCAACTGGGATTCGAACCAAGCCAGCAACTTGAGGGGTCGCGCACTAGCATGCTGCTGCAGCCAGCCAGGTTTGGGGAGGGGCACTGAGTGGGTGCAAATGGGATCTCTGCTGTACCCAGGAGAGGTTTCACGGGTGGGTGCACTTGGTGCAGGCTGCCCGGATCTTAGCCCAGATGAATGAAGTCCTGCCTTTGGTGGGAGTAGCTTTGGGTAACTGCCTGAGAGGTGGGCCTGTGGGGGAGGGAGCGCAAACTGCTGGGGTTGTCCCAGGACAGTGTCTGTGTGAATTTCACCCTGCCACCACCCGGGACCAGCTGCTCCAGTCAATAAGGGAGGATCTGGATCCTGGGAGCCTTGAAGAGGGCGACAGAGCTGAGCCCCAGGGTGCAGCTCCATAGAGGAGTTCCCCAGTGTACTGGCTGGAGACA